>JADHKP010000004.1:242930-433874 GCA_019925385.1 Raffaelea deltoideospora | reverse complement strand
ACAACATCAACAACAACAACATCAACAACAACAACATCAACAACAACAACATCAACAACAACAACATCAACAACAACAACATCAACAACAACAACATCAACAACAACAACATCAACAACAACAACAACAACCTACATTTGTATAGATAGCTCTTTGGCCATTCGCCAGCGGCGTACCAGTACAGGGCCAGGTTGATAAAAGTGGCAATGTTTTCCTCGCTCGGCGCGGCCAGCTCGGCAGCAACAAGATTGCCGGCACGCACAGCCCATTCGTGGCCGAAGCCGAGCTTGACCAGCGAGTAGTTTCCGGATTCGTCGCGGTAGAATCTGGCGGTCAGAACAAAACGCGCCGGCACAACCCATACACTCATGCCTACTCACACAGACGCAGCCCTTTCCCAGCAACATCAACACAAACTCACTTCGACGCCCAGGCACAAACGGCCAGCAAGACATGCGGCCGGACAGTGCCGTTGCGGATGCTGGCCACCAAGGTGGCGCGGTGCAGCAGCAGGGTGGCGTTGTAGGCAAAGCCAAAATAGATGTCGACGAGGTCCCAGACGAGTGCCTGGGGAACGCCAAAGTAGAGATCGTCCTGATGGGAGAGGGCGGGCAGGATGGCGGGAGAGGGTGCTTTTTGATTGCGGGATGGTTTGAGGTGGTTTTGGCGGTTTTGCTGGCCACGCTGGCCATGCTGGCTATGCTGGCTTTGCTGGCTATGCTGGCTTTGCTGGCTTTGCTGGCGATGCTGGTGATGCCGGTGATGCTGGTGATTTTGCTGGAGCTGAGGAGGTGCTGCGGCCAGTGTGTGAGCAGAGCCGTCCGAGCCCGGAGATGTGGCTGAAGCTTCCGGAGGATGGCCGGCGTAGCGGCCGTTCACGGCTGTGGCTGGCAAAACAGCCGTGCAATCCGCTGACTGGCCGGCGGTTGCTGCTGCTGCTGCTGCTGCTGCCGCCTTGGGGCTGCCGGCAGCGCCGACAGCTTTGGCGTACGAGCATGCTCGGTGCAGCCGCATGCAGCGAATGCAGCAGGGCGGGCCGCCAACACATCGAATCTGTCGTTTTGATCATCGTCTCAGAAGCCAGTCCACGAAAAGGTCGCCCGAAGCGGTAATGCAAAAAAAAAGCAAACGACAAAAGATCAGATCCACTCCCCCAACAGGGCACTGCTTGGCCGTTCTAAAGGATGAGATTTGGAGATCTGGAGACTGGGGAAATGGGGCACTGGGCCACTGCCGCTTTGCCTGAAGAACGGGAATCAAAAAAAGGGGGGTGGGAAGAAAGGTAGAAAAACTCTGGGCCGCAAAGCAAGCAAACAGATCGGGAAATGCGGGAAAGTGCAGAGATGGAAAACGAGAAAAGTGCAGAGGTGGAAAACGAGAAAAGAAGCAAAAGGAGGCATCTTGTTTGGGGTTTTCTTTCTTTTCTCTCTCTTTCTCTCTTTTTTTTTCGTAACCATTGAGCTCCTGAGCTGCGAGCTGTCTGTGCTTCTTCGGCCTTCTTACTGTCTCTCTTACCTTTTGTGCATTGCAATGATCGCACGCGCGGCGCGGCCGGCCCAGCGTTCGGCTGGCCGGCGATCTCTGCGGCATTGTCTTTTTTCCTATTTTTTCGATTGCTCTGTTTTTTTGCGTCTGCCTCACTTTCTTGTGGTGATAATACTACTTTGGACGGTAATACGTGTGAGAAAAGAGGGGGAGACAAATAGGCAGGCCCGAAAAAAAGAGAATAATAGAAAGAAAGGGCTCTTTCCCTGGCAGAAGAGTCTCACACCGTATTAGTTCAGGCATGCCAAGTCGGGGAAGGTCCAGACCAAGCGGCGTTCTTGCCTGGTGTGCAGGCCCTGGGCTGGCAGGTGCGGGGGACCCCAAAACCGGCAAGAGCGGAGTCGGCAAAGAGAAGGGGCAGGGGGCGACTTTACCGATCCGGCAAAGCTGTCAGGGCTTCAGGTCTTGTGCTCCAACGGCGCAGCTTCCCACGGTTTAGTGTCCAGCTCAGTACGAGTAAGCTAGAAGCGACAAGCGCCACAGGCAATTCATCGCCAGCGCTTTGCTCGCGAGGCCGACCTCGTGCTCGTTCTCGACCGCGGCGATGGAGTTAAAGCAAGGGCTAGCGCCAGCAAGCTCGCAGAGACAAGGACAGCTGGGCAATTGAGCAGAGGAACAGGCCAAGTGGCAGGTCGTTAAGTCAGTCTCTCCAGTCTCAGCATCGTCCTTCATCTGAGCATCGTTGGCAGATTCAGCTCGTTGGCAATTCAGCTCGTTGGCCATCTCAGATTGTCAGTCCATCATAGCTGTCAGCCCATCTCAATCTTCCGAGTCAGTCTCTGTGTGTCAGTCTCCCATCTTCCGGTCTGTTGGCTTCCCAGTCTGTCTTTTCTGCCTCCCTCACATATCTGACTTGCTCTCAGCCAGCTGACCCCCCCCCCCCCCCCCTCGCCCCCAATGTCTCGCTCTTGGCTCTTCCGCCACGCTATGGTGGTGTCGGTGGACGAGACGATCGGCACGGTGCTGGACTGCGACGTGCTGGTGGAGGACGGAGAGATCACGCAGGTGCAGCCGGGGATTGAGCTGCCGGCGCGGCTGGCGGGGCGGGTGCAGGAGGTGGATGGACGGGATGCGATTCTGTCGCCGGGCTTTGTGGACACGCATCGCCACATGTGGCAGACGCAGCTGCGGACGGTGACGGGCGACTTTACGCTGACGGACTACGTGGCGCAGCTGCGCAACCGCTACGGGTCCGTCTACACGCCCGAGGACGTCTTTCTCGGCAATCTGGGCGGGCTGCTGGAGTCGCTCGAGGCCGGCACGACGTGCGTGCTGGACCACTCGCACATTATGAACTCGCCGGCGCACGCGGACGCGTCGCTGCACGCCCACCGCACGGCTGGCCTGCGCGGCGTCTGGTGCTACGGCCTGTATGCGAATCCCGTGGCCGCCAACCCGGCCGCCAGCGAGAACACGGCGCTGCCCGACGGCGACAAGACCGACTGGAGGCTGGCGGATGCCGCCCGAATGCAGAGGGTGATGGGAATGAGGGAGATGGCGACTGAGGGTGAGGAGAAGAAGACCGAGGAGATCGAGACGGAGCAGACCGAGACCAAGACCAACCCCAGTGTCAACCCCCCCCTCCTCCGCTTTGGCTTTGCGCCGACCGAGGCCGAACGCGTGCCGCTGGAGCAGTCGGTGGCCGAGATCGAATTTGGCCGCTCGCTGGGCGCGGCCGTCATCACCGCCCACGTGGCCATGGGCCTCTACGACACCGGCCGCCATCTCGTGCGCCAGCTGGCCGAGCGCCGCCTGCTGGGCCCCGACCTGGTGCTCAGCCACGGCAGCACGCTGGCTGCCGACGAGCTCGCCGCCATGGCCGCCGCCGGCGCCGCGCTGTCGTCCACCCCCGAAACGGAGCTGCAGATGGGCATGGGCTTCCCTGCCGCCGTGGACGCCCACCAGGCCCACGGCTGCACCGCCAGCATCGGCATCGACATT
This sequence comes from Raffaelea deltoideospora, assembly GCA_019925385.1. Lineage (NCBI taxonomy): Eukaryota > Fungi > Ascomycota > Sordariomycetes > Ophiostomatales > Ophiostomataceae > Raffaelea > Raffaelea deltoideospora. The sequence continues at coordinate 430,388 of JADHKP010000004.1, read as the reverse complement.
GCCTCCAACAACTCCGCCGACATGTTTGCCCAGATGCGACTGCTGCTGCAGAGCCAGCGATATCGAGCAGCCCATGGTGGTTCTAGTCCTTCTGGCTCTGGTGCCTCTGGCTCTGGCACCTCTGCCTCTGGCACCTCTGGCTCTGACGGCTTGGCAAGCTCGACTTCCTCCCCCCGGAAACCCCCCCCCGCATCCGTCGGCGTCTCCTGCCTCGACGTGCTGCGCCTGGCCACGCTGGGCGGCGCCACCGCTCTCGGCCTGGGCGCCGTCGTCGGCTCCATCACCCCCGGCAAGCGCGCCGATCTCGTGCTGACCCGCTGCAACGCCCTGCGCCTCGTCCCCGTCCACGATCCCGTCGCCGCCCTCGTGCTCTATGCAAACGCCTCCGACATCGAAGCCGTCTTCGTCGACGGCGTCTGCCGCAAGCAAAACGGCCGCCTCGTCATGCCGCCGCCGCCGTCGCCGTCGCCACCGTCGCCACCGTCCTCGGTCGGGGCCCCCTTGCCACCCGCCGCCCTGGCCCGTCTCACCGCCGACCTGTCCGAGTCCGGCCTGCGCGACCGCCTGCGCGCCTCGGCCCGCGGCATCATGGAGCGGTCCAGGCTCATTGCCGCCGACGAGAACGCCGCCCACTTGAAGCAGTACTTTAAGCTGGGGCGATAGGCGGCGGTATGCCGGCGGTGGGCAGCGAGAACATGAATCTTGACTGTCATTTTAGGCTTGGTTTAGTTTTACTTGTTACTTATTTATTTATATGTTATTTACTGTTTACTGTTTACTTGTCGTCTTGTCTTGTCTATTTGTCTACTTGTCTACTTGCCTACTTGACTAGTTTTCTACTTCTCTACTTCTCTACTTCTCTACTTCTCTACTTCTCTACTTCTTTACTTGCCTACTTGCCTACTTGCTACTTGCCTACTGAGTTTTTGCCATCACTCGTAGTGGTTGATAATTTGTTGGTCTCAATACAGACAATCGCATCAGGGCAGTTTCTGTCTTTTCATCTCTTTGATTATTATCCACTACAGTACGGGGCACACGCTGGTGCCTGGCTAACCCGCCCACTGCGGCTCTTGACATCCTCCGCCTGTCGCCGTCTCAGTTCTCATTCTCCATCTGCTCCTTGAGCGTCCAGTTGCGGAGGCGTTCGCCATAGATGTACAGCGGAATGGCGAACAAAAAGACAACGACTTCGATGAGAAGCATGAATCCGGAAGCCTGCTTTGTTAGAGGTGGACAGAGAAGAACAAGAAAAGAAAGGGGGGGACGAATAACGAACGGGAGAAGGGAATAAAAGGAGAAGAAGACGGGGAAGAAGAAGGAAAAGAAAAGATAAAAAGGGAAAAGAAAAGATAGGATAGTAAAAAGAACAGATAAGCCAAAAAAGAAAAAAAGAAAAAAAAAGAAAAACCCCCTCCTTCACCCACCTTCAGATAGCCGTCCTCGGCCAGCCACGATGCCTCGCCAAAGCTCAGCGCAAAGGCAAACGTGTTCTTGAACGCGGTCATGCCGGTCAGCGTCTCGCCTGCCAGCGGCCGGTAGCAGTCCACCACGTACGTGATGCCCACGGCCGGCGCCAGGCACAGCACGCCGTACGTCACCCCGTAGCCCGCCAGCGGCACCGACCAGTGCAGGTTGTTCTGCACGCCGGCGCCCCACAGCATCAGCCCGATGGGGCCAAAGACGAGCAGCGGCAGCACAAGCCAGAGCCGGCTCTCAGGCTGGAACAGGCCGCCGGACCGCCGAGAGATCACCGCCACCAGCCAGTCGGTGGCAGGGCCGCCCAGAATGCAGCCGACGATGGAGCCAATAAGAGTCTGTGGTGTCAGAAAGAAGATGAGAAAATGAGAGGAGACAAAAAGACGAGAAAAATGAGAGGAGACAAAAAGGCGAGAAAAATGAGAGGAGACAAAAGATGGGAGAAGATGAGAAGAAGATGAAAAGACAAAGACAAAATCCGACACAATGACACCAACACGGCTCACTTACCGCAATGTTGGTGTTGCCGACGCCCAACGAGCTGAAGCCATACTGCTCCGGAAAGACGGTCGAGTTGGCCGTCTGCTGCAGCACAATCCAGCCGAGCACAACTCCGTATTGCAGCGAGACCCAGAAGACGGCTGGATAGTACATGACCTTGATGGGGCGCCAGAACAGCAGCAGAAGCGACGATTCACTGTTTTGGTTAGAGGCAGTCCCTCCAGAAATTTAAAAAAAAAAAAAAAAAAAAAAAAAAAACAACTTAGAATCCCCCCCAGCACTCACCGATCATGCCACCCCCAGAACGAGAGGCTCTTCAGCCAGGTCTGGACCACGCCGGCACGCGGCCCGGCCGCTGTTGCTGCCGCCGTCGTCGCGTCGTCGGCCGCGTCGGCCTCGGCCTCGCCCAGCTCCGACTCGGCCGGCCGCGCAAAATTGGTCTCGGGCAGAAACAAGACAATGAGAATCAGCGACACGCCCGTCAGGATCGAGTTCATGCCAAAGGCCCAGCGCCAGTTGCCCGAGTAGTACACCGCCAGGCCGGCAAAGATCCCGCCAAACGCGGCGCCGCTGGCAATCATGAACCTGTGATGCGTCAGATCCAGGGCGGCGGCTCTTGTTGCATTACCCTCGTTGTATGCATTGCCCTCCCAAACCACTCCCTGCTCTCCTGCGTGCTTTAGCACAGACTTACGTGTAGATGCCAATCATGGTGCCGCGTTCGTGCAAAAAGTAAACATCGGCAACCTAGAGCCGCCAGCGTCAGGCCGAGTTGGATAACAGAAAAGCAGGAAGACGGGAGACAAAAACTTACAACGGCCGGGCCGAGGGCCTCGGAGGAGCTGGCGCCAAAGCCCTGTAGAATCCGGGCAGCCAGCAGAGAGCCGTACGACGTGGCCTTGGCCGACCAGATGGCTGGGACGTGTTAGGGCAAGTCTTGCAAAAGGGCAGACTCAGGCTGGAGATCACTCAGGCGGGAGGTCGAGACACCAAAAACGACAAAAAGACAAAAACATACCGCATCCGCAAAAAATGGCCGCACATGCAATGGAGATGGGCCTCTTGCCGTACTTGAGCGACAGCGGGACCCAGAAGAGGTTCTGTTCTATGTCAGATGGAATGTTCGGTCCAGGACCGCCGGACAGCTTCTGCCCACTCGCCAAAACCCGGACAGCCTTTTCCACTCGCCAAAACCCGGACAGCCTTTTCCACTCGCCACAGCCCGGACTGCCTTTTCCACTCGCCACAACCCGGACAGCCTTTTCCACTCGTCCACAACACGCCACTTACACCCAGTCCCAGAAGCAGAATCTGCATGGTGATCAGATAGCCGACCTTGTTGGCCGACACGTCAAACTCCTCCATGATGTCGATGAAGCCCGGCGTGACCGACCCCACGCTGAAGTTGGACAGGAACACCATGGTCGAGATGGCCAGGAAAGCCATGTGCCGTCGGCCAGCACTCCACGTCTGTTTGGAGCAAAAGCTTTGTGTCAGTAAGCGTTGCAAAAAGCGCATCCCACGTCTCAGCCCCATCCTGCGCCGCCCTACACGCCTTCGGCTGCACCTACCAGAGGATCCCGCGGGTCGCTCGTGGGACGCGGAATGCGCACGCGCTCCAGCACGCGGCCCTGCTCGTCCTCAATGTAGAGATGGGCCGCGCCGATCTGGCCCTCCACGTGGTGGTGCCGGCGCTTGACCGCCGGCGGCGGGCCGGACTGGCTCTCGGACTCCTCGATGGATTTCCCCATTGCGACTGCGTCGTGGAAGCTTGTAGGCAAAGAAAGCAGGCGATGGGCTGGTGTTTGGGACAGAGAGGCAAGGAACCGAACAATCTGCAATGGGCAAAAAAAAAAAAAAAAAAGAGTCAAGGCCACCAACGACACAAGCGAGAAGAAGAGTGCCGATCTGGTACAGAGCCAAAGAGCCAAAGAGCCAAAGAGCCAAAGAGCCAAAAATTACAAGTGATGAACAGGCGTGTCCTCAAGCAGACTGCAGTTGAAGAGATAAGGGGGGAAGCAAAACATGGCAAAGCTGGCGCTCAAAGGCACAAAACAGCCTCCGCACCAGGAAAAGGGGGCTGTCTTAAATGCAAAAAAAAAAGGAGGATGATTTAAAAAATCAGAGAAATAGCAACATGGAAAGGGTACGAGAGTACGACGCACTTCGTAGACAGAATACAAAGTGCCAAGCGCGCCGTAATACTTCTTTGAAAAATTGAGGACCCCGGAGGAAGGGGGAGGAGAGGGGGCTCTCCTTTGTGAGAGTCCCTGTGAAGCACATGAGCTTTCGTCTACTCCTTTTTGTGTGACACCTCACACCTCTACCTTCCTAGAGACGAAACGAGTAAGAGTAAAAAAAAAAACACACAATGCTGTCGATGTCGAGCCACGCGGAATATCAAACCACATGCAATAAAGAGGAGCTCACCGGACCACAGCAGCAAGGCTTCTAGGTACAGTTTAGTTAGCCCGCTAAGCACGGGGCGTGCTATTTCTCCACAGACCTAGACTGTCCACTGGAACCTACGAGTATACCGTTTTATTACTCCGCAAAAGGAGGTCTAATACAACATACGAGCAGTCCAGAGACCGCGCCTTTCCCCAGAGTACCAGGGGAACCCCAAAACGACGCCGGCAAAATCAAAGAAAAACAACAAAGCCAAGCATTTTGGACGAGTTCGTACTCGCAAAGGCCGGAGAGGGAATATGGAGAGCACAAGCGGAGAGAAGGCGCTAAGAGTACCAGCGAAGAAAAAGTTGGGGAATTTGCCTGGCAGAATATGCCGCTAGCGCGAATTAAGCTATGGGGAGCTACTGCCAGGCGAAGTGGAGTGTGTTGGGAGTCGGGAAAGTCAGACTTTGCCGAAGACGGGGGTTTGCGTCGTAGCAATACGTAGACGCCAGGGACACAAGGAACCCGGGAAACAAGACGGATACGGAGACGACATGCGGAGTGCAATTCTCTCTGACTGTTTTCCGCAGACGAGCAGCCGATATTTTACAGAATATCTCGACCTCCTCTACTGGCAATCGACAACTCGAAAAGCCAGACTATCTGGAGCCTGGGCCTTCCAAGCAATCTCGTCAAACCAGCCCGCGAGCTACCGTGTTTTATCCTGTCTTTTTTCTCTCTCTCGCTCTCCTGGTCGGCCCAGGCTAGCCAAGCGTCCGCCGCACATCAGGTGCTCGCGGACGGGAAAGACCTTCGGTAAACGTCGTGTCCAGAGTCGGCAAAGACGCAGAAACCTGGGCAGCACACTCAGGGGGGCAATACGGAGACAATATGACCACTGAGGAGGCAATATTGCAGCTGCAAAGAAGACTGCGCTTGGCTGCCAGCGTATCTTTGCCGCCCCGTGTCTTTTGCCGACTGTCAAGCTAGTTTTCCATTGTGGAGGCTCGACTAACAGAGCTCTAAGCGTTCTTTAGCTCCTTTGAGCCATATGCATACCCAAGCTGCGTCACCTCTCGCGACAGCCCACGGGTTCGGTCAAAACGCAGGAAGACGACGCATGACTTGCTCCATGTGCCTCCATGTGCATGCAAGCCTCAGATAGCGAAGAATTTCTGGGGCACCCGCTAAGCTAGCATTGGTTTTGCTCGTTTGAATTTCCGGGCTCCTGGGCATTCTTCGCTTCCTGGGCTTTCCGGGCTCCTGGGCTTACATGCCTGCCATTGTCACTCTTCTTTGACGCACTCGAAGCTCATCCCTCATTGAAAAACAAGCCTGGAACGGCGGGCTCCTCTTGGCAGCCGGCTTTATCCTCCATTCTTTCCGTTTGTGCCTCTGTCTGTTTTCTCTTCCTCTTTCCATCGTCTCTCTCTCTTTATTTGGCACACTGCATTTTCCTCGCTGCACTTTTCCGTTTCTTTCCCTGCCTTCTTTGGTCATCACCTCACCTGGCCCTAGTGTCTTGTCTATTCCCCTCATCTACCCCATCTGCGACTGTCTGTCGTCGTGTCTCTGTCCTGTCCTGTAACCTTTCCCCCCTCTCTATTCTGTCCTGCAATCTTCTCCCTCTGACCTCCGAATGCGATCGTGTCTGTTGCCGTCGACGCAGCCACTGCCCTCACACCCCCCATTCGCTCTGCCGCCTCGTCCACTCGCTGCGCCTTGGCGTCTCTCTTCTGTCGCAACGGGTCTGCCCTCTGTCAGGTCTGAGGCTGCAGTCCAAGGTCAGGGCTCGCAAATCAACCGAGAAAGAAAGACCACAGACCGGACAGGCGGAAGGCTGAGGACGAAAACCGGCCAGAAATACAGAATATAAAAAGGACATAAAGCCGAAGAAAAAAAATTTTAAAAAAAGAAGAGGGAAATAGGGGAAAAAAAAAGAAAAGACAAAAAAAAAATGTCTGCCTCCACGCCTCCACCCGACGCCAAGCCCGGCCAGCAGATCTCTCCGCTGCCCGTGATCCGCCAGTACATCACGGGCCACGACGGCAGCTCGGGCAAGGCGGTGGTGCGCAGCGAGAGCGACGCCGACTGGCAGACGCTGCGGGCGGGACAGGTGGCGTTTTCCGTGGCCTACACGACGTCGGCCTTTCCGGCATCGCTCAACGACGACGCCGACGTCGCCGCGCACGCCGCCGTGCTGGCTGCCGCGGCCCGGGCGGCAATGCCGGTGCCGCTGGTCAACCCCGGCGGCACCGTCTGCCGCTTCGTCGACTTTGCGCCCGGCAACACGCCGGCCATGCACCGCACCCGCAGCCTCGACTTTGGCGTCCTGCTCGAGGGCGCGCTGGAGCTGCTGCTCGACTCCGGCGACGTGCGCCCCCTGCGCCGCGGCGACGTCGTCGTCCAGCGCGCCACCATGCACGCCTGGCGCAACCCCAGCGCCACCGAATGGGCCCGCATGGTCTTCTTCCTGCAGGACTGCCAGCCGCTGCGCGTCGGCGGCACCGTGCTGGCCGAGGACGTCTCCTCGATCAAAATATCGTCGGCAGCAACCCAATAACAGGGCCTGTCCGGGGACACGGAAGCAAAGAGGCTTGTCGGGACAGGAGAGGACAAGACAAACAGGAAGCACGGTAAAGCAGAGCCGGGAGACAAGGCAGGGAAGAGGGGAGAGGGGAGCAAGTGAGATAAAGGGCCGCTAGAGGAAACATGAAAGCAACAACAGTTCACAATATAAAGACCACCCCCCCAGACCTAGATGGAAAATTCAAAGAAGCAGCTGAATGACCAAGCAGAGTCCCAAAAGAAGTAGCCGAAGAAGCAGCTAAACCGGCTGAGTCTGCGCCAAACTTTCGAATGGCTTGATGCATTCCTACGTTGTTAGCAGGGAGTCGTCCCTACACTATCCCACTTGAAAGCAAAAGACAAAAAGCTTGGAGATGTTGTTTATATAAGCTGATGTGATAGCAGACAGAGATCCAGTCTCGACCAGTGTTCCTTTGGAAGATATTCACACGGGAATGAGTTCTGCAGAAGTGGATTTGAAAGATATTTCACAGAAATGAACTCTGCAGAAATGGAAGTGCCGTCGTCGACGCAGGAATACAGCTGCGTTACCTCTCGAGGCTTCCATTCAGAATCTGGAGCTGTTCATGGCTCTAAAGTATCCTCGGCGGATGTCTCGTTTACCACGGATATCAACATGCACACACACACACACACACACTGGGACCTGAAGCGAATACTCGGACACAGTTTTCAGTTGGATAAATTCAAAGGCCGGCGAGACATGTCTTTCTCTTTTTTTCCAAGATCCAAGAACATTTGCACACCAAGTCCACAGCATTGCACAGCAAGTCTACAGCATTGCACAGCAAGTCTACAGCATTGCACAGCAAGTCCACAGCATCCTGCACATCCTTCAAGTCGATGTGGTTTCTGTTGCCAGCGAGCAAGGGCTCCGCATCACATCATTGCTTACTTGGACAATTATGAGGTTGGTCGTCGTCGACAGCACCCGGGCACCACGGCATGACAGTGTTCGTGCTAGGTATGATTTTTGATGAACTTTTTCCCCAGAGAAACAAGCAAACTAAATCAAAGCCTGCCTTTCGACCGTCTCAAGCTATCTTCAATCCAGTGTATGGACCAGCTTGAAAATCCGCGCACGAAAAGTCGCCTATGATTTTGATCTTGTCGGTCTTCAGCCCTATTTCCATGTTCATTTTGGCAGCCTCGAAGAAAAGATTGCAACACTTGACTTCCCGGCATTATCACTTTGGGATGCGTGGGGGTAGGGCCATTGACAGCATGTGGCTGTACGATGAAACCTATATATCAGAGGCCAGGTTCAAAAACGAGGCAGCTTTACACTCCAGCCTTGTCTTTGACGAGAGATTGAGCAAGATCCCACGCGGCTATGCCTTTATCTTTGATGCTAAGGGGGAGAGAATAACGCATCAATTCTATGATTTTTAACCTGCATGTCCTTCCAGGGCGCCTTTTGGGCCTTTACGAGGAGAGACCAGACGACTGAATCGGCTTCGGAAGTCCTGTAGAATGTTGTGCTGGCGCACCCAGAGCCACGGGTTTGGGAAACGAGGGCAAATGCCAACAAACCTGGTTGATGTACGAAACAAAGCTTACAACCAGAACGAGCGCAGGCACAAATGAAATACAGAGAGCTTTTGTAGATGGCCTTGCAAACAGAATCTAGACGCTCATAGGCCGGGAAAAGACAACCACAGTACTCAAAAAGGTAGCCAAGTCCCTGGACGCTACAGTCCCATCACACGGGCTGCAAAACCGCCACAGTACGTTGTATTTGTGACGAGCAGCATCGGGATTCAGGAAAAATCGAACTGGGACAGAAAAATGAAACAAGCACAGCTTCCCACGAGGCTGCGTCGTCTTTGCATTTCACTTTCCTCTCAGCCTTTGGTGTCACCTTGAGACAAGGCCAAACCCTTCTAGCCAGCAATACTCTCTCCGCAGCTTGCAGTCGACAACTGGCGTGCCCACTCTGCATACTCCGTATTACGCCTTGGACGGAGTCAAGATGTTCCTGCTTACGTCTTTGCTTGGGGGTTTCTAGGGCCACAACCGCCCTGCCGAACGCCGATGGTTTCTCCTCCAACAACGCAAGCCCTCATTAGCCCAAAATGCCACGACAAAGACAGACTTGAAGGCAAACGGGCCCCTTTCTTCTGTCCGCCTCTCTCTTCTTGCGTAGGGCTCCCCTTATCCGCCCCCCCTCCAGGTCTTACGGGGTCATTGCTAGGCAGCAGCCAGCAGGGTGGAGTGTAATACGCGATGTAAGAAAGCCATGAGAGGGACCCCCCCATGGCAAATTAGGATGGTTGGCACAAAGAGGTGCTTGTTTGGAGTACGTCGTCCTGATTCCTTTACGGAGAAAGTAGGAAAGAGACATGTGAGCGCAACCCGGCGAAAAGTATGAGTCAACGGTCGGTTGCCATGGGGAAAAGGAAGGAGAACGAGAAAAAACAGGAGCTCGGCGAGAATTCGTGCAAATGGCGAGAACACGCACAACGAAGACACCAATAACAGCAATTAGGTAAAACAGACAGGGGAAATCAGGCAACAGTCTCCTAATGGTCAGGATCCTCGATCCTCTGCTCTCTCGTGATGTTTTTTCGATTTCTCGGTTGGTGGGAACAAGTCACGAGAATCCTACCAAAATAGGGTCTCCATAAACTCCACAAAAACAAAAGCATCAGAGCCTGACAGGATAAAACGTGGAGGCGCCGTTGTCGGCCTGCGCGTGTTCTGCTGCATCTTCATGTTTTTCTTTTTGACGATTTTCTGTTTTCCTTTCGGCGATGTGCGAAAGCGTGGCCTTTCTTGGCTGCGAAATGCGGTCCCATACTTTCGCCATGAGAATTTTTAGGTCACTAAGAAGAAGAGTCATACGTCACGCGATCACCAGGCAACTGTGCGCGCGCTTTCGGAAGGCGCTGCTTACCATCGCTCGACCTTTAGCCACTATGACGACGTGTTGAAGGAGGGGCTCAAAGGCCCACAACAGGGCCGGGGAACAGCTGAACTCCGTTCTCGTCTTTTCCTTTGTTTAGCAGTATTCCATACTAGTGCAGCACTGTAGTGGCTGACGAGTGCTGTAAATATGGAATACGCCCCCCCTTCGGGGCTGAGCCCACTGCGGTCTATTTCTGTGCCTCGCAGAAAAAGGCTGACGGCCTGTCCGCCGCCGGCCTCCGTATTACGAATGTCGTTGTTTTTCTTTACTTCTTTCAGGCAGCAGGCTTCCATCAGTCGGCTGACTTGGGAAGGCTGGGGAGGGAGCGGAACGCCGCGAGGAAAGAAAAAGGATGAAAGACTTTTCCTTTTGTCCTTTGCGATGCTTAAAGCTCTCCATATTACTGCTGCGGCGTATTATATTCTCCGTTCTCGCACGCCTTTTATTTTTTTTCCCGCTCGTCTTTTGCCATTTCTAGCGCCGTTTCGTTCTCTTCCCCCCCCCAGAACCTCTCAGGCAGTGTTGAGTCATAGCTGAGCTGGCGAGATTAACGTAGACCATGAACACTCCGTATTACGGAGTAATTCAAAGGCGCTCTTTGATGACAGCGGTTTGTCACGCATTCTTGCATTATGGCAATATTTGTAGCGTCGCCTTGGGCAGGCCAAATGTGAATAGCATCCAAAGAGCGAACACGCCAACGCAGATTTGTGGGCTGGAGAGAAATGGTTGGCTGAGAAGTGCCTTCTCGGGCGACCATTGCTGCCAGAAGCAAGAACACGCAGACAGGGCTAGGGCTTGGGAAGCCAGCTTTGACTGGAGCACGGCTGCGGCCTCTTGCAAAAAGCAGGTTTCAGCAACTGTCTCTCGATCGTGTTTTCTGGCATTTTTGTTGGATCGTGTTTTCCCCGTGGCAAAATACAAGGCGTCCAGTATTGTTGAGACAGCTTGGAGCAATAATATGGATACTCGTATGTGCTGTCCCCATCGAGGCGGCCAACTGGGTGGCCATCGATTTCTTACGTGGTGTCCTAGGCAGCAGAACAGAAGATCGCACATGATCACCTGCAAACTCTAGCAGGGCCCCAGTGGGCGCGACCGTGAGAGACCCATTCGCGTGAAAACACTTGATGTTGACTGCGCGTGCAACCTCGTATTACGTTGTGAAAAATAACAAAAAAACTCAAAGCCTTGGCTTATGGAGTTGGCCACCTGCGTTCGACCTTGAAGCAGATTGACCGTGTAAGATTCCATGAGTTATTATGAAGCAGAATTGGGCATTTAGCAAGACAATTTACTCCAAACATCAGCCAACTTCACTAAACAACATCATTCGAAGCGATATTGGAGGGCGAGTCATCCTTCGTCGTACAGCACTTGCACTCTCAGGCAGACTCCGTTCTCCGTGCTCCGAAGGAAAATGTCGTAATGCGGTCTGCCATCTGTTTTCGTACTCGTAATTCTCGTAATAATATCCATACTTCGTGCAGAGTGGGCTCATTTAAGGAGGGGTGAGTCTTATCAGTCTGTGGAGGGGTGCGTTCAGTACAAGTACTCCGTACAGAGCACGGAGCCATAGGATGGGAAAAAATTAAAAACGAAAAAATTTCATTAATTTTGTGCAATCGCTGGCCAATGGCGTCCTGGAAAGTAGAGCCACTTGTGCAGTTGTGACCAGGCCCCAGCGGCAGTGATTGGTCGATTTCTGCTCTGACAAAGCATACTACGTACTGGGGTCGCAAATTTGTCGGAATGGAGTGGGGCACGGAGCGGAGTATTTTCTTGTAGGCCAATAAGATTGCGAGCATCTGCTTGGGACGGCAGCCCTTGATCATGTACTCCGTACGAGTACTTTGAGGGCTGTTACACGGAGTACTTTGTTTGTCTTATTTCATTACAGCTTGTGCAATGTACACTTATGAGCCTTTTAATGGCGTAGTACGGAGTACTCCGTACGGTTACAAAAATTACAGAGGAATATGATACTGCTTTCGGGTGGGAGGGGTGAGGAAAGAACAAGTGGCAGGTGCAGCCATTTTGCCAGCTGTCAGTTGAGTGTCGAAAAGAGATTGTCATCATGCGAGAGAGCTGCTCGACGCGTGAGGAGTATTATGACTCGTAAATAACTCGTCACCTGCCGAGTAAATAAAAGATTGCGCGTTTTGCAAGCCCGTCATAAAAATGTTCACGACCTTGTTTGACGTCGTGCACCGAGCTGTTTGGTTTGTTCGAGACAAGCGAGCTTTGATCGACATCGAGGGGTCCGTATCAGAGAGCCTGCGAATTAGAGAGTACGAGTATGGAAGTGACAGGGTACAACGATGCCATGTAATGATTGCACGAGTACTCGTGCTCTTCACACGGGTAGTGTTATGCAGGATAGTGAAGTATTACAGCCACACCGGTGAGCACTCCTGTTTTGCTTGTCTGAAGCCGGCAATGCCTCTTTGGAATAGGGGGCTATGCACCAAGCTAAAGAAAGCTTTCTATTTTTGATTCTCTCTTTCCTGTGCTTCACATGCAATACTCGTTCATCGTAGGAGAGCAATACTTTTGCATAGCACTCCTCGCAATGCATCATCTACAAAGTGCTTCGAATTACCTGCTCTCTTCGCTCGTAGAAAGGCTGCGAGGACAGAGCGAATCTGGTTCGTTTTCTGAATTGCATGAGCGGCATGGAAAAACACACGAGGGACGGCAAAGGTGCCCAACACAAGGCAGCCAAAGGCACCCCCAACTGCAAACGATGCAGCGCGATAGAAGCAGCCACCCACACACTATATCCACAGTCTCCTAGCAAGACAAGGCGTTGTTTCGTAATACCCGAGTAATACATTTACAACCCGGACGGGCGGGCTGTCCTTGCTATTTTTGCTCCTCTGCAGCAGGCCGTTCAGCAAGGCGCCTTCCTCAGTTGTTCGTCTTCGTCTCTTCGTCAGACAGACGTGTCCTGTGAAGACCATTCTCCCCTTACGTCGTAGGAGCAGGCAGTCTGGGGGCAAAGGCACCAACGGCATCGAGATGGAAAACCACACCAAAAAATGGACGTGAAAGAGTAAGACGACCGACGTTGCTGTCGTAATACCTCTGAACTTCGTTCGTGCGCCCCCCAAGCAAAGCGGCACAGACGGCCCCCTCAATCACCCAGTTTGACAAGAGGAAGAATGGGGGAATGGGAAAACGGGATAAAAAGCATGTAGGTCAAGATGTGAAGATGGAAGCGTCAACATGATACGAGTAAACCATACAACCGCAAGAGACGACTACGAATAGGAAACAAGGCGATGAAGCAAAAAAAGATGAGCAAGGCGCCGACAGAGAAAATGCCTGTGAAACCCGCTTTCAGCAAGCCTAGCCAAAACCAGTCCCAAACTGGTATCGAGCCAAGCAATAACGGCGAACCCCAAGCATGACTGTCAGGCAGCAGTGGGGAAGAGACCAAAATAATATCCATACAGTCCGAAGCAGTACTCGTACTCGCAAAGGTGCAAGTCTTTCGATCGCCAACCGTTCTATGCAAAAAACTGCAAAGCAAGCAGGGTAATGTCCAGAGCACGGTCAACGTACGAGTAGTTCTCATCCTCTATTCTGTATTCCGTTGTATGGCATCGCGTCTCTTTAAGAACAAAGGACTACGTGCAAATTCAGGTGCTTTTCTGGACATGCACATAAACCTAATGATTGTGAAAACCCAAAAAAAAGGCCAACCTTCCAATATGCAGAGGCGTACTCCGTACAATATGCACAGAGGTACGAGTATGCCATTCAGGATCGCTTCGTATGGATACTCGATGGTTTCCACAGTGGAGGAGGGGGACAAAGGGCTCTGACTGGCTGTGTTCTTGCAATGGGTGGCCGGGCCACAGGAGGACTAATACGGAGTACTTCGTAATACGTCGTACTTGAATACTGCAAAATCAACCTGAACCGGTCTTCGGCAGCCCACTATCCCACACTACGAGTATGGATACGCTGCTGTCCAGCATCCTCCCAAAGCACGTTTTCTCTTTTCTTGGCTTCTTACTTTCCCCCTCTCTTCTCTCTTCTCTTCCTTCTCTTTTCCTCTTCATCGGACAGCAGCCATGTTCGATTCGACGATCTAGAAGAACAAGCGGTCCTCCGCCTTTCCGAACTGCTTTTTCAATTACACAGTTTGCAGTTGTTTGTCCAGCTCTTTGCTTTCAGCTGTTCTATAATTATAGCCCTTGTTTTCGCCGTTAATTTCTACAACCTGACCGACTGTTTCGTTTTTCGTCTCTCTTCGTCTCTCTCGCCTCGAATTTGGCAGCCTTGAGCGACAAAACTATATACTCTTCCCCCAGCCTCGTTTACTGTCTCTTTTCTTCTCGCGAGGCATTCACTTGCATTCGCGTCGAGTCCCGAGAGTCCGAACCTTGTTCGCTTGAATTAGGTGCCTTTTTTAAAGCGTTGGGGGGGCTCTCCAACTGCCCAGGACGGCTATTTTTTTTTTCAGATACTATTATCGAGCGCCCCAAATCTCTTTGTTTTCTTTCCCTTTTATTTTACGAAAAAAAAGGTTTCGAAAAGTACAAAAATAAAAACGCCTTAGGACAAAAAAAGAACGATATTCGGAATACTGTTCAGGTTTAAGGAATAAAAATTCAAAGCCAGTCAAAAGTTTCTCTTAGGTATGTTTCTTCGGCCAACCATTATTGTTTTCGCTGCAACGTCTCTACTCAAAACTGTTCAGCATATCCCATACACTATCACTGCAAAGAAAACCCCACTGTCCTGCCAGACTTTTTGAATGAGTTCACTGCCTAGACCCTTTTTGCCGCCACTGCCTATACAGTCGCTCCTTCTTTGCGCCTGTGCCACTCTTTCCCCAAGCCATCTGGCTCTGCATCGCCACTTCCCAACAGAACAATAAACCAAATAAACCAAATAAACCATCGTGACACATCTCTTTATCCCCTATCCCCTATCCTAAGACACTACTATGATGCTTCCTTCTTCCTTTGCCGGCCGGCTGCTGCCTTTCCAAGAGCAGGCAATGTGTGCTCTGGCCGCAAGTCTGTTCTGTTTGGAGCAGGCAAAGCAGGCAGGCAGGCTTCGTTGATCCTTCCCGGCCGACGAAGACAGAAAGAACGGCGAGTTGTGTTTTCTCATCTGTGGCGTTATACGAGTACATTGTGCTTGCCACCGTCCCGCCATGATTCCCTATCCCACTATCTTCCCCACTATCTTCCCACTATCTTCCCACTATCTTTGGCCTCTCCCCACCAGCGTTTCTACCTGGAGCGTGACTGCAAAGTACCTCCGTACCCCCCGTGCTTCTCATTCATGCCAGCTGTTCCTATCCATATCATTGCCACAGTCCAGAAGAAGTCATCATTGCCAGTTGGAGCCACCTGGCTTAGCCGACTCACTAGCCCCACACCCTGGTCGCGTCCTTTTGCGCCCCCCTGTTCCACATTTCTTTCTTTGAACAGTCCAGTCATACCCACCCCCTCCAGCCATCTTATTACCCAAAAGCCAGGCCAGGCCGCCAAAGCAGGCAGGGCCAGCCAACAGAGTAGGCAGCTCGGCGGCGGCAATAAGCTGTCTCGTCCTCCTTCGCCACCCCCCCAACCCATTCCCAAACAAGATGCAAATCCTGGGTGAAGAGTCATCGCCAAAATGAAAAAAAAATACGAAGACCAAATGCTCACCATCCCGTTGAAGCTCGTTGTTCGCGGCCTTTAATTTAGGTCTTCCGGTTTCGATTCTTCCCTCTTCAAAAAAAGAGTCATCCCATCCTTTTTTCCCCCTTTTTCTTCTTTGTCACCACTTCAGCTTTCTGTGGCGGTCATTTCTGTCATTTTCTCTTTATTTACCCTTTTCCCTATTTTTGCGTCTTTGCTTCGCCCCCTTTCTCTTCGTCTCGTGCTCTCTTTCTCTTCAGTTGCCTCCGCGATCGCTTTTCCGTCTCCCCATCGATCGATCCGTCGGTGCCTGCTTGTCACGACTGTCGTCACTGTCGTCAACTTTTTCGTCCGTTCCTAGCCGTACCTGCAGCCGCCGTGCATAACATCTCGGCTTTCTTTCGGTACCCCTGAACCGCCATCTTGCTACTTTGTTTCCAGCGATTTTCCAACCTCAAAAACAACAAAAAACAAACCCCAAACCACCTTCAGTACCTTTTCTCGAATTAACAGAAAGACATGGTTTCCCTTCTCTTTTGCTTGTGAACGCTTTCGCCTCCGCGTCACAACCTGCACTCACGTCAACTCACATAACAGTCACCCGGTTTTTTGCTCTATGGTCCTTGTCATCGGTTATTACTCACAGCTTGTACGCATCGCCTCCCGTAGCCTGGTATAAAGCTCGTCGGCTGCCTCAACAGCGTCGTCACTCCTCACCTTCTCCCCCATCATCACACTTCATCTTGCCTAGTCTGGCCTTGTCTTTTTAAATCTCCTCTCGATCCTTCCTCTCTTCTCTCTCTCCTCTCTTACCCCCTCCTCTCCGGTATATATTTTCTTTCCCAACGATGATTTTTGCGAGATACCCTCTTACTCCAGTTGCCTGCCTCGTCTTGTCTGTGCTTCCCGAGAGCTGCTCGACCTGCCGTGAGAAATCCGCTTCGCATTTCCTTGCTTAGCGGTCTTCTGCATCTTCCACATTCCCAGTTTCTCTCCCCTCCACAAGAAGAGAACTCCGAGAAGTGCGAGATTCAGACTCACGAACGGTTTACGGCTCAACGGTTTCACGCTTCTCGACTCGACACATCTTGGTAGGCAACTGGAGGTTTTTTCATTCTCTGGTTTCAGTTCCTTTAATTTTTTTTTCTTTCTTTGTTCTTCTTCCCTCCGCCTTATGTACTCTTTCTAGCCTCTCAGCGCTACTACGACTACCACGACTCCAACCACACCGCTACGGCAACCGCACTATCCAAAATGCAGGGCGGCGGGGACGATTCCGAATGTGAACCACCCCACGCCATTCTCCTCAATCGGCCGCAGCTGCGCCATACCTCTCTTCCCTATTGCTCGGCATCCATTGCGACGTGTGCTTCTGCGTCGTCCACGTCACTGTGTTCCAACAATTTCGAGCCCGCTGTGTCGCAATCCACAGACGACTCGTCCGACAGCCCGAGCTCGCAGTCTTCGCAGTCTTCGCAGTCGTCACAGGCATCTTCGCAGACTTCTGTTAGCAGCATCAGCAGCATCAGCAGCGCCTGCTTGGACTCTCAGAACACTTCCAGCAATGTTGCAGCAGCAGCGCGCTCATGGCAGAAGCAGCAGCAATTTTTGCATCAACAGCAGCTGCAGCTGCAGCAGCAGCGAGCTCTGAACGCCACCACTGCGCAAACGCGCCAGAACCCCCGGAGGACTTCTGTGGCCCCGAGTGCCATTCCTCCGCTCCTCAGACAGTCTGATCGCAGGACTACGTTTGTCGATCACCTTGTCGGTAAGCTTATAATGACATTTGCATTTCCTTTTTTTTCCCCATTGTTCGGAACCTAAGTGTATGCCCAGATGCATCCACACAAATCGTCCAGGCCATTTGGCCTCTGTCGTCAGTTGTTGGACGTGGCGAGAACGCCAGTGCTGGCAACAATGGCAGCTATCTGCTCCCGCTCCGCACCTTTATTCAAGAGACGCTGCGGCGCTCGCGCGCCAGCTACTCTACCCTACAGGTTGCTCTTTACTACCTTCTCCTGATCAAGCCCCGGCTTCCCAGCCACAACTTCACCATGGAGCAGCCGGACGACAACCACGCCTGCCGCGCGTTGCAGTGCGGTCGCCGCATGTTTTTGGCCGCGCTCATTCTGGCATCCAAATACCTGCAGGATCGCAACTACTCGGCCCGTGCATGGAGCAAGATCTCGGGATTGAGCACGATTGAGCTGAACCAGAACGAGACCGCTTTCCTGCATGCTGTGAACTGGCGCCTCCACATCACGAACGATGTCTACGGTCGCTGGACGGACTGCGTCAACATGTTTGGCTCCCCGCATTTGCCGCCTTCACCTGGCCCTGCTGTGGTCGAGTGCTTTAAGCGGAAGTGCGATGATTTTCGCCGGTTTATCCAGCAGCTGTCGCCGTCCCTCGACAACGCGGATGAGCTGTGTGCGCAGCTGTTTCCGCTCGCTGTGCGTCTGCGGAACTCCTTCCAGACGACGCCCGTTCCCAGTGCTGCTTCGCCGCTGTCATTCTTTTCGGCGTCGGCATCGGCGTCACCGTCATCTGGTAGCGGCTGTGTGTCGCCAAGCGATGTTGTGGCCGCTGCCAAGGCTAGCATCGCTGAAAATGGTACTATGGTGCCCAGCGTCATGGAGCCGTGCCCAGACACGCCTGGCTCTTTCACGCCGGGGCGCCTGGCGCCCCCCATCCCTTCGATGGGTCTTCTGCCGACGCCGAAGCTACCTGCAACTCACATGAGCGGCGAGTTTGATGCGCTGTCTGGATTGCCTGCAAGCGCCGGCAACGCGTCCCTCTCTTCTGCTGGTGGCTCCTCTGGCTGCCGGCCCGCGATGTGCTTTGCCATGGCCCAGGCGTCGAATGCATGCGCGCTGGAGCGCTGGCCCGGCGTGCTGTCTTCGGCCAACATGTCGCCTGGTGGCTACCTGCCTGTGCGCCGCTCGTCTCTTGCGACATCTGTGTCTACAGCCTCTTCTCCGGAGTCTATGATATCCGATTCGTCTCTCGTGTCACGGTCGTCTTCTGTCTCCAGTGCCTGGTCTGTGATGAACGCGCCGTCTGTCCAGTCTTCAAAGCTGGATGTTCAGGCGCGGCATCGCTATGCCCGGCAGCAGTGCGGCGGAAATAGCGGCCGCGACAAGGGATTCGTTTTGCGATCAACCGTGATTCCGGTGGTGCAAGAGGATTGCGAGACGGACGGCGATGGCAGCGAGTCAGTCATGTATGCGTCGCCTGAGAGCATGTACAGTGGCCCTGTGGGGAAGGACGTGACCAAGATTCCGCTGTCTTTCACGCTGGACCGGCGTCTTGGCGAGACCGAAGCTACCGATGCGGCTCGCGCTCTGGCTGATCTCCAGCAGCAGTGCTCTGTTGCCGATACGTTTGGGGCTTACCAGCCGCAGCAACAACCGCAGACGCAGTCGCTGGAGCTGCCTCCCAAGGTGGGCCACAAGCGGAGCCGACCGACGTCGATCGAGAACACGGTCCTTCAGGAGAGTGTTCGCGACCTTTTGCGGGGCAGCATTGGCAAGGCTGAGAAGAGCACCAAGCTGGGCGAATTTGCGCTAGGGCCGCAATATGTTGCCCCGACAGCTGCTACTACTGCTACCTTTGACGCGGCCCAAAACCTGGTCGCTGACTATGACCGGCAGGTAGTAGCGGCTCGAGCCGCTGCATTAAAGGGCAATCGCAAGCGGCTCTGCCGCGCTTATGCAGCTGGTCCCCTGTCTAATGTGACAGCCGGAAACGCCTGCTCTGTCGATATGGATCTGCAGCATCCTTCGATGAGTGGGCTTCGCGGCCCGGGCATGTGGCAAGGGATTCTGAACTAAGTGAGGAGTAGCGCCAAGTCTTGGGGGGAAGGGGGGGGGGGGGGCAGAAGAGGGGGGGCCAGTGTATGCTTTTGGCATGCTGGCAAACCCAATCCACACCCCCCCAGTGAGAGCTGGTGTTTTGCCGATTCCTCTCCCCACCCCTCTCACCTTCACCTCACACTTACCCCCCAAGTCTTTCCTTTGTCCATCTTTTCTGTAAAACCACAAAACCTGGAGCGGCCTTCGGAAGCACGCATTTGCATTGGGATGTTTTGCATGCTTTTAGACTGTCGGTCTTTATGGGGGGGTTTTATCTTTTTTGTAAGGTTTGCAAAAAGCAGCATGGATGGAGCAGCTGTGTCTTTTTCATGTCATGCTTCCTCTGTCTCTCTGTTTCTTCTATCTCTCTGTATGTCTCCATTTCCTTTTGTATCTCAGCATGCATTGTGGTCTCGGATTAAGACCACGCACACGGACAATACCTAGTCGGGATTCGGGGAGCTGGAAGGTCAAGAAGCCTCAGGTGTTTTTTTTTTTTTTTTTTCATTTTGTTGCGTGTTCGGTAGAGGGGTTACCCGGAGGTGTTTTGCTTTGTCCATTTTTTTTTTGCTCTTTTTGTTCTGTTTCATTTTACTTCACCCCAAGTCGCGGCGTCATCTACGAGAGAGAAGAACAGAGAGGAGCGGAAGTGGCTGGAGGATGCAGGCGGTTCTGGGAATTATGCTGCAGTGCGTGTCTTTGGTTGTCGCTGGCCAGGAGTTGCAAGGCGCTTTCTTGAAAGGCGTGAGAAAGAGAAGGAAGTGTAGATATCAGCGGGGCATGTGGCAAATGAAAGGGGGGTTTTGGAAGACGACGGCCGAGCTGGAATTTGCTCGGGTGTTTCGCTCCATTGCCTTTTTTCTTGCCTTTTTGCCCGTTGTGTACATCAGATATTTCCTAATTGTTCCATTTGTTCTTACTCGTGGCATATTGTGAA
Source organism: Raffaelea deltoideospora (assembly GCA_019925385.1). Lineage (NCBI taxonomy): Eukaryota > Fungi > Ascomycota > Sordariomycetes > Ophiostomatales > Ophiostomataceae > Raffaelea > Raffaelea deltoideospora. The sequence continues at coordinate 410,081 of JADHKP010000004.1, read as the reverse complement.
GGTTTGCGCGGTGTGTGTGCTTTGCGCGCACGCCAAGTTTGCTGGCTGTGAAAGGTAAGAAAAAGAATGACGGCCTGCTCTCTTAAAGTCTAGTGTGATGTTGAGAACATGACTGGAGGCTTGACAGCTGGCTACTACGACACAGCTTGACAGCTGGCTACAAACAGTTGGCTGCTGGCAGCTGGCAGCGCATCTCCAACTAGGCAAGAACAAAAGCAGTGCTTAAGCTGTCCTCCAGCTCCTTGAGGAAGGTGAGTTTGGGAACCAGTTTCACTGAAAATTCAAGTATCTGTAATATATTACACCTGGCATTATAGACCATTGGCTATAGACACCTAGACGACAATGCTAGATGGAGCAGCAATAGTACCCAAAACATTCAGACCGTAAATTCGTGAGCGATGTACACATCATCTGAAAATGCCTTTCCAAACGTGCAAGAAGGGATGATAAAAAAAAAAAAAAAAAGACAAACAGCTTAATTTCGGGAACAAACGCCGGCTCTTTGGCAGTGAAAAAAATGTGTGTGTGAGGACCATGGCTTGACCAAGCAACCCGTTTTCGACTCGGCCGCCATTTCACGGAGCCGGGTACAACGCGGCAATGTTCCCGATGGGCGTGTTGCTCATCCGAGCAAGACGGATGGCTGCGCGCATGTTGTGGATGACGTGCAGGCGCACGATGGTCTTATGCCAGAAGAAAAGGGCGACGGACGGGGGATAGGGGGAATCGAGCGGAAACTCGCGGTAAACGGCGGGCTCGTCGAGGCCGGGGAGGCCGGCGACGCTGGCGAGGATGGCGTCGACTTCGCGGATGACGTTGGCCCGCTCAGGGGGTGACATTTGAGTGCGAAAGACATCGAGGCTGGCGAACAGGCCCAGCAGGCCGGCGACGAGGCAGTCGATCTTGAAGAAGAGGCGCGGCATGGCGCGGGCGGCGTCGGGGAGGACTCGGGCGTCGTCCAGCTCGGCAGCGACGTCGTCGTCGTCTTTGGTGTGTTCGGTGTGTTCGTTGTGTTGTTCGTTCCAGGCCTGGTCCTCCTGCACCTCCTTCCAGCAAAAGGCCAGGGCTTCGAAGAGATACAGCACGCCCTGCTGCGTGACCTCCCAGCTGTCCGACTCTTGCAGCTCCGCGCCGGCCCGGACCAGCCAGAAGAGGCGGTCGAAGGTGTCCTGCATCTGGCGGCGGATGTCTTGTGGCGTGGGGGCATTGTGGCCGGCCCGCCGCACATACGGCCCGCCGGCCAGCAGCAGGCGCTCGGGGATGCGGGCGAGCGGCTCCACGAGGTGTCTGGGGATGGCCGGCGACGGGCCAGGGCTAAAGGCGGCCGACTGCTGGTTCGGAGCGGTCCAGGGCGCAGAGGGATCGACCGGGACGCCCGTCCTCGAGAATGTGTCCAAGAAGAACACATTACGGGGCAGCAGCAGCTCTGACGAAAGGCAGTGCAGCGCGACGAAATAGGCCTGCTCGCAGGCAAAGCACACATGCAGGCTCGGGGTCGAGCCTGCAGGCCCGGCTGTGTCCTCGGGGGGCACCTGGTGTCTCGGGTGATCGCGCATGAGCTGGCGTAGCCGCTCGGGGTTGTGCACGCAGGCGGCCATTTGGTCGACGGACAGGCCGAACTGGTCCAGGGGGGAATGGAGCCTATGGTGGGCACACGACGGCAGCTGGCCTCGGCGGCGCAGCCATAGCTGATGGGCGTCCAGCATCAGCTGGGCAGTGGCCCACGGACAAGAGAGAATGGTTGTCTGCGGGGGATGTTAGTTGCTGTTGGTCTGTCCGGGGACTAGAAGCAGAGAGAGAGAGAGAGAGAGAGAGAGAGAGAGAAATAGAGGCTGCATAGCAATGAGGCCCCTGTCATCTCCCCCACCTCCCCCCTCTTTCCTTCTCTCTCTTGATCTCTCCACTAACATACCTGAGATAAGGCATTGTACTGAAGCACAGCACGCGGCACCTTCAATATGGCTCCAGTGGGTTCGCCAACCAGCCTCATCCATGTCGGCGCAAACGCAGCCACTACCATCTCCATGCGGGTGTGCCAGTTTGACAGCCGCGCACTCAGCCGCGGCGAGGCTCGAGGCAGGTTGGGGTTTCGCGAAAGCAGATAGATGTGCTCCAGCAGCTCCAGCGGCAGCGCCTCAATGACCGCCAGTTGGCGGCCGCGGCGGTGGCGGCGGTGGCTGCTGCTGCGGCTGCTTTCATTTCTGGACGAAGAAGCCGGATTGGGCTCCGTGGCTCCTGCATTTCGGGCTGGGAGGAAGGACGAGGAGGAGGCTGAAGCCGGGGAAGACGCTGTCGAGTCGGCCAGGGCCTGGGCGAGCGCCGCCGCGGCGACCACGGCAGACCGCTTTTTACTCCTCCTCTTGGACCGTACTTTAACCGGCGTCAGTTTCATGGAGGAGGGGGAGGAGCCGAGAGGTTCTCAGAGCTCATGAGAGGTTTGCTGTCGAAGGCGAGAGATATGCACCAGCTCCCGTCCAAATCGAGACGTCAGTCTGCTGATTAATATTCACGTGATCGCAACTCGAAATTCAGCAATTCTACTCGTACAATACAAGCAGTGACTAATCAATGACAAAGCGTCAAACGGGTTTTCAAGCTTATCGCACGTGCAAAGCCTAAAAAAGACCTCTCCTCGAGAATTCAAGAGCGAGTTCTCGCAGCCTAGGGCAATATAAAGCGAGACAACCCAACCGGTTTCTGTGCACAGCTCTCTCTGTGCGCGGGGAGCACATACGGCTTGTTGACAAGGCAAAAAAAATGGCTCTGCTGGCATCACGGTTTCCGGTGCCGTCGGCCGGACTGCTGCGGTTTCTCCGGCAGTCGGAGCGCGTGTTTGCGATGGAGAGCGGAGGACTCGGCAGCGGTGGCGGCAGCACCCGTGTCGCTGGCGGTGTTGCTGGCGGTGCGGCTGTGGCGCAGCGGAGGAAACGGTCTACGGCGGCGCTCGAGAGACAGCCAGGCGTGGTCTCGGCACGAGGGCGAGGCAGCAGCAGTGGCGGCAGACAAAACAGTGGCAGCTCACCATTTTGGAGCGCGGAAACTGGGCGGGCCGCTTTTTCGTTTCGTCCCAATGATGCCCGTGCGCAGGCTTTGATTTCGACATCGTGTGCGGCGCATGGGCTCTGGAAGGACGGCCGACAAGCCAAGGCAGCGTGGAGATGGCGCAGCGCTGGTCTGGGCGGCGCAGGCGACGAGGTGGCTGGCATGCGAGGCATCGGAGGCATCGGCGGAGTTGGCGGAGGAGGCGGGGGCGGAGGGCTGTGGCCGGGCGACCTGCCGGACCACGGGGCAGCGAACGAGTTTGCGTCGGCCATGTTCAATGCGCGGCGGCTGCAGACGGCCAAGGCGGCGCTGGAGCCGCGGCTGCGGTGCACGGAGGTGGACGAAAACGGCGAGGTGATTCTGGTGGATGGCGAGTTTAAGAAGACGGAGTTGATCGCCAAGTACGGGCTTCTCCCCCGCGATCTGCGCAAGATCGACTCGTCGAATCTGCCGCACATTCTGGTGCGGCCGGCGGCGATTCTGCTGAACCTGCTGCATCTCAAGGTGCTGATCAAGGCGGACCGGGTGCTGCTGTTTGACGTGTACGGGTCGAAGACGTCGTACCCGCAGTCGGCGTTCATGTACGACCTGCAGGGGCGGCTGCAGCAGAAGGCGGCGGGCAGCGGCGGCAGCAGCAATCTGCCGTACGAGTTCCGGGCGCTGGAGGCGGTGCTGCTGTCGGTGACGTCGGAGCTGGAGGCGGACTTTGACATTGTGCGCGAGCCGGTGATGCGGATCCTGAGCGAGCTGGAGGAGGACATTTCGCGCGACAAGCTGCGGGTGCTGCTGGTGCTGTCGAAAAAGGTCAGCACGTTTGAGCAAAAGGCCAAGCTGGTGCGCGACGCCATCGAGGAGCTGCTGGAGGCGGACGACGACCTGGCGGCCATGTATCTGACGGAGAAGAAGCACGACCTGTTCCGCGGCGAGGACGACCACACCGAGGTTGAGATGCTGCTGGAGTCGTACCACAAGATCTGCGACGAGGTTGCCCAGGAGGCCGGCAGTCTGGTGTCGAGCATCCGCAACACGGAGGAGATGTGAGTGGATTGGTGTTTGGATGGTTTCTTTGCTTGTTCTCTTATTTGTCGATTTGATATGATTTGATTTGATTCCATCTTCCTTCTGACTTGTTTCTCCCCCCACAGCATCCGTGCCATTCTCGACGCCAACCGCAACGCCCTGATGCTGCTGGACCTGAAATTCAGCATCGGCACGCTGGGCCTGGCCATGGGCACCTTTCTGGCCGGTCTCTACGGCATGAACCTGGAGAACTTTATCGAGGAGAGCAGCTGGGGCTTTGGCGGCGTGACGACGGCCTGCTTTGTCTTTTCCATTGTTGTGTGCTGGTACGGCCTGGTGAAGCTGCGCAAAGTGCAGCGCGTGACCATGCATGCCAGCTCGGCCGGCGGCGGCGGCGGCGGCGGGCGGTCTGCAGCCACGCACTACAACTACCTGCTGGGCATGGGTGGCGCGGACAGCCCGGCGGTGTTGCCGAGTGCCGGCGGCGGCAGCGGCGGCGGCGGTGGCGGTGGCCAGCTGGACGGCCCTGGAAGGGAGCGGCTGCGACGGCTCGGCTTAGTCAGAGAGGCGTTTGTGCGGAGCAAGTATTACTAGGCGTGGATGGAGGAGATACAGGCACGGTAGGCATAGACATGGAGCGCTAGTGTATGGATATGTTAGATGTTTCAGTGGCAGCGTGTTATATGGATATATTTCAAATGCAGAGGCTTCATTAGCGTGTTTTTATTCCTACAGAGGACGTTTTATATGTTCCACCATCTATGTTCCATCTCAGACGTCCGCCTCTTGGAGAATGTCCTTTTCGAAAAAGCCTGCAATCTGGCGGGCGGCCTCGCGGCCGACGAGGGGCTGCAGGGCGTCGGCGGACATGGCGGCGACGGCCTGGATGTTGTCGGCGTGGCGGACGAGGGAGCGCAGGATCTGCGGGGTGACGCCGGGCACGGCGGCCAGCATGTCCTGGGGCTCGGGGTTGAAGGGCTGGTCGTCGGCGCGGGCGCCGGGGTCGAGGCCGGCGCGCACGGCGGCGAGGGGGTCGGGCTCGGGCTCCTGGGCCTTGAGGCGCTCAAAGATCTCGGCCGTTTCGTAGGGCGACGAGGCCCAGAGAATGCGGAGGCGCGGAAAGGCGAGGGTGAGCAGGACGAGGCGCGACTGCAGGTCGGAGGCGGTCTCGGGGGAGGTGGAGGCGGAGGTGGAGGTCGACGCGGCAGAGCCCGAAATCGAGGGACCCGGTCCCGGCACCGGGTTGGCCAGGTTGGCAAAGGGCTCGAGGGTGAAGGCGCGGTTCTGGTCGAACTCGATGAGCAGCATGGCGTCGCGGTAGTGCTGGAACATGGCCTCGCACTGGGCGTAGAGGCGGCCGTCGCGGAAGGAGGCGATGAGGTCGGCGACGGACTTGCGCTCGACGCAGATGTGCGGCGACAGCACGTAGTCGCCGACCGTCAGCATGCAGGGCACGACGGCCATGCTGCGGGCGTGCAGCAGCGACGGCAGCGACGAGCGGAACTCGCGCACGTCGACGACGACGCGCGGCGGCTCGACGGCGGCGCTGCGCAGACGGCCGCCGCCGGCGATGCGCGTGTTGACGGCGCGCAGCAGCGCCTCCTGGGCGTCGTCGGCGCCGGGGCCGGAGCCGGAGCCGGAGCCGGGGCCGGAGCCGGCTCCGGGGCCCGGACGACTGTCGCGGGCGTCGAGCACCAGACTCATAGACGCCCGCTCCTTGATCAGCCGCGCAAACGCGTCCTTTTCGCGCCGCACCGCCGCCAGGTACCGGTGCTCCTCCACGGAGTTGCCGTAGTACATAAAGTAGGCGCGCACGTGACGCATGCCCGTGTGGGAGGCGCGGAAGACCTCGAGGCGGCGGATGAAGGCGGCGTCCGGCTCGTACATGACCACGTAGCGCGGCCGCACCTCCTCCAGCACGCGCTCGTCCTGGTCGCCGTCAAACGCGTGCACCACCACCAGGTCGGCCATGTCGTACATGTGGTAGTAGTCGTCCATGTCCTCGAGCGGGTCCGCCAGCGCCGCCAAAATCTCGGCTTTTTGCGCCGCCGCCGTGCCGTCGTGGCCGTCGTTTCCGTCGTTTTCCTTCTCGCCTCTGACGGCCCCTCCGTCGCCGAGCCCGTCCCCGTCCAGGCCGCCCTCGGCTGCGGCAATCTCCGCCATCAGCTCTGCCACCTCGCTGGGCTTCTCAAAATACTGCGCAATGCTGCCGTTGGCCGTCCGCTGCTGCTGGGCCACGTTGGCCGCCGCAATCGCCGACGCCGCCGCCACCGTCTGTCCTGCGCTGCCGCCGCCACGCACCCGCCGCCGCTTGTTCGCCGGCACGCCGCCGCGGCCGCCACCGCCGGCCGGTCGGCCCGTTCGCGCATCGACGGCGCCGCTGAGCGCCCGCTGGTTTTCGGCAAACAGCGCCGCATTGACGCGCGCAAACTCTGTTTTCCACTTGAGGTACGCCCGCAGCTTGCGCCGCATCATAAAGGCAGCCGACGGCGCGTCCTCGTCAGAGTCGGCGTCGGCGTCGGCGTCGGCGTCGGCGTTGGCGTTGGCCTCTGTCATCATCTTCTTCTGCCGCCTACGCCACGCCGGCCGCACATGCATCGTCTGCAGATAGTCGCGCAGCTGCCGGCACGTGTCGCTGTCGCCGCACATGATCAGAATCGTGCCGTTGGTGCCGTTGGTGCCGTCGCGGCCGGCCGTCTGCGCCAGGTCCTGGTCGATCTCCTCCAGCACGTCGGCCAGCACGCGCCACTTGGGCTGCTCCTCGAGGACGGGCTGCAGCGAGCTGCTGCTGTTTCCGTTGCCCCGCCCCCCCGTGTAGACGCGCCGCTTGGCCGTGTCGAAAATCGTCTGGGCCGCATCAAGAAAGAGCCAGGGCGACTGCGACTGGCGCGTCGAGCCCGGCGCCGGCGAGTGCGCCGCGTGGATGGTGTCGAGCGAGCGCAGAAACGCAACGGCGTCGCTGGCCACCACCGCCCGCAGCATGCTGCGCAGCACGCCCAGATCGCCGACAATCTGCTTCGTCTTCCAGCTGAGCCGGTGCCAGTGCGGGTCCAGCTGCCGCCGCACCGACACGTCAAAGTTCTGCAGCAGCGCACTGTCCAGCGTCCACTCGTCCATGGCCAGCAGGCCCGAATTGCTGCGCCGCAGCTCCTGGATGCTGACCTCCACGCACTCCAGAATCGCGTTCTGGATCGCCCGCATGCTCTCGCTCATCGGCACTTCCAGCTCCACCACCTCGGCCGCCCGCGCCGCCGCCGCCGCCCGCCGCCGCAGCGCTGCCCCCTCGCTGCTGCTGCTGCTGTTGCCGCCGCCGCCCCCCTCCAGCGCCGCCGCCACCGCCACGTGGAACCGCGGCCACAGCGACGCCTTGCGCAGAAACAGATTGCGCAGCATCGTCGCCAGCGGCGCAAACCCCACCGCCCCCGCCGCAAACGCCTCGGGCTGGTCCGAAAACGCCTTCAGAAAGCCGGCCCGGTTCTGCTGCCGGTAGATCCGCACGATAAACGCCTCCAGCGACGTCGCCACCACCCGCTCCGCATGCAGCACCACCATCCCCGTCACCGCCGCCGCCGGCAGCAACCCCGTCAGCAGATCTACCACCAGAATCCGCGACGTGATGCTGAAGATGCCCCCCTGCCCGTACAGCTTCTCCCGCGCCCCCACCGTCATCTGCTCCGTGTTGACCACCGTCAGCCCCCGCGCCCGCACCGCCCGCCCCATCGCCGCATGCTCCGCCAGCCCCGACCCCAGCCAGCCGTTCTCCCGCTCCGTCGCATTCACCACCAGCACCAGGCTGCCGCCCGCCGCGTCGTACGCATGCAGCAGATTGACCACCAGCCGCATCAGCCCCAGCCCCCGCGCCAGCACCACCAGCTCATCCTCCGTCTGCAGCTCCTGGAACAGCGTCTGCTGGTATTCCTGCTGCCGTTAGCCGGCCGAGCAGAAAAGAAAGAAGAAAAAGAAAAAAAAGAAAAGAGAGAGAGAGAGAGAACCCACCAACGGCAGCGACAGCTTTACCGGCGCCTGCGCTGTAGACATGGTTTCAATACCGCCTCAACATGGCCCAGCACATCAAGACCGCTGGCGTGGCTGGACGTTGTGTGCCTCGAACTGGCTCGTCAGACAAAAGCAACGGCGTATGCTGTATCCATACGAGTTATGTCACTGCTCCTCCGCCGTCGCGCACCGTGGGCATTATTAAGCACGCGTGGTCACGTGCAACAGGCACCACCGCAACTGCCGTCTGGCGACGACGTCATCGTTTGCTGGTGTCGTACGAGCACGCATATCCATATATAGAGAACGCCTTCCGTAGTGCTTGGAGAGTCCAGGACAGTCTCACAAACATCCTCAGTATTTTTTCCAGTCATCAAAATTCAAAAGCCCAAGAGCATCAACAAACTCAGTATTTTTTCTAGTCCTCAAAATACAAAAGCCCTACAAAATATCAGCCATCATGGGCTCTGACAAAGTTCACACCCAGGTCGAGGACCCAACCAAGGTAAGCTTTTTTTTTTTTTTCCATCTATTTTATTCCTTTAGTCTCCTGTGCAGTTCGTCTCGCCCGCAAATCTACCCACTGCTAATAAAGCCAGCCCGATGCCCCCAAGCACGAGCACGGGCTCTTCGAAGCTGCCCGCGAAAAATTCCAGAGCCACACGGCCAACCCGGGGCCGGCCGTGCCAAAGGACTTCCAGGCTGCCGAGATTGGCACCAAGGAGGAGCGGCGGGCCCGCGCCGAGGAGCTGAACAAGAAGAACTGATTCGGGTGTTGTGACGAAGGCGGCGGGAATTTCAGGGTGTGTCTGTGGACGGACTGTTGGATCATAGACGTTTCTGACGTTTCTGTATGGATACTCAGTTGTAGAAACCTATTAGGCAGCCTTAATCAGTTCAACTCGCTACACGCAATATTACTGGTAAATACAGCACAGGCGGCCTCTAGGCTCTCCAGGTCTCCAGGCTGCCCTTAGGCACTTAGGCTCCAGTTGCCTAAAAATACAGGCTGGTTTGGGCACCTAAACTTTAGCGCTTTGGTGTCTACTCTTACAGGGGAGTTTAGTGGACTTTGCAGATAAAGCGGGGCATTTTTCACTGTTGAGACGTATTTCAGCACCTGCCTCCACTGTGGTTCTCCCCGCGCTGCTTCTTTCCTTCGCTAAAATACTCGTACGCCGCCTGCTTCAAACGGAGTGCCCCGACTCGTATTACGAGTACTGTCACTTCCCAGCCCCAAAACGCCTAGCGTCAAATATCCTCTGCTCTTCCACTGGCCGTTTCTCCGTCATTCCTATCCGACTTTCGTGACCTTCGCTTTCTTTCTCCTATTTTTCCTCCTACCAACACGCCGCCGACGCGACCGACGCCTGTCCCGACTGCCCACGGAAAAAAAAGACATCGAGCCCGACAATTCTCTGCGTCAAGGCCTTTTCCTCTTTCTCCTGGGTTTTGCCTTGTCTTTGTCTTGGTGGTGGTGGGGGACCGTTTCGAAACCGAGGAGATTGAACCGTTGATTTTCCATCAGCTTGGTTTTCTTGTCCCACTCGACGACTTCCGGCCTGCCCTCTCGCAAGAGCCGGTGTTTTGGGTGTTTTGGTCTTCTTTTTGGTCTTTTTGTTGTTTGCTCTCTGTTGTTTCATTGTATTGCTGGTTGCCATATCCTTTTTGTTTTCTCCTCTCTGCTCTTCTCTTTATTCCCTCCTCCTTTCTTCTTCCGATCTTCTCAATTCACACTCTCCTCTCTGCTCTCTCTTTCTCCCCGTCTCTCTCCTCTCTCCTCTCTCCTCTCTCTCCCCTCTCAACCCTCTTTTCTTCCGGTCCGCTCTTCTCTTTCTTCCCCCCCCAACCTCCCACACGATGCCGTCGTCCATTCTGACCGACGCCGACAAGGAAACGGTCAAGCGGGCGGTTCCAAAGCCAAACAACAAGATCTTTGCCGTGGCCGTCGCTCGACTCTACGTCGCCTATCCCAACCGCTCGCGATGGACGTACACGGGCCTGCAGGGCGCTGTGGTGCTCTGCAACGACTTGGTCGGCAATACGATCTGGCTGAAGATGGTGGACATCTCTGTGGGTTTTGTCTTTTGCTTCTCTTGCTTCTCTTGCTTCTCCTTCACCGTCTGTCTTCTTCCCTTACTAATTGAAGCAGCCTGGCAACCGGGGCGTCATCTGGGACCAGGAAATCTACGACTCGTGGAAGTACAACCAGGACCGCATCTTTTTCCACACGTTTGAGCTCGAGGAGTGTCTGGCCGGGCTCAGCTTCAGCGACGAGAAGGAGGCCAAGCAGTTCAAGAAGAAGATGGACGAGCGCGAGAAAAACGCAAGCAAGGCCACACAGCGCACGCCCTTTGGCGGCCTCGCGCCGGGGGCCACCAACGCTTCGTCGTCGGGCGGAAACAAGCACTCTCTGCTGGGCGGCATTTTCGGCGGCCACGGCGGCCACGGCGGCCACGGCGGTCATGGCGGCCACGGCCACGCGTCGCCTCCGTCGCCCAACTCGCCACGCACGGCCCTGTCGCCGGTCGGCGCCTATGTTGTGCACGGTCGGTCCGGCACAATGGGCACCAACGGCAACGGCGGCGTATCGCCCTTTGCCACGCTGGATGCCTTTGATCCGCAGTGGCGCGAGCACTTTGGCGACGATCTGCACAAGAAGGGCCTCAACGACGACTTTATCCGCGAGAACCAGGACTTTATTGTCGAGTTTCTCAGCCAGCAAGGCGCCACAGATTCTGCTGCTTCTGCTCCTGCTCCTGCTTCTGCTCCTCCGCCTCAGCCGTCTGCATCTTCACCGTCGAATCCTGGAACGCGCCCGCCGCCACCGCCGCCGCCGCCGCCGTCACAGCCGCCCCAGGCGCCTTCTGGAGGTGGTGGCGGTGGAAGCAGCGGCGGCGGCATCGCCAGCGGAATCAGCGGATTCTTCCGTGGCGGCCATTCGGACTCGACTTCGTCGAAGCGGTCCAACGAGCCGCCGACTCCGCCTGCTCCGCGACGGTCGGGCAAAGCAGACCACGCCGTGGCCGAGCTGGCGGCGTCCGAGCAACCTGCCCGGCCCAAATTTTCCGTGCCGCCGCCGCTCGCGGATGCCGGTAAGTACGCGCATTCGCAGTCACGGCCGCAGCCGCAGCTTCACTCGCAAGCACCGTCGCAAGCCGCGCCCCAGCCGCCGCCGCGGTCGGTGCCCGCCGTCCCCGGAGCGTCTGGGCCGCTTCGGCCGCCGAAAGTGCCGCTGGAAGGCGGCAGCAGCCACCAGCGCAGCGGCAGCGACGACACGAGGGGAGGGAGCAGCAGCCACCGCTACAACGTGCCGCCGCCGCCTCAGTCGCGTCCTGTGCCACCACCACCGGCAGTCCGGGGGGGCAGCGCCGCCGCCCCGGTGCCGCCGGCACTGCCAGCCCGCGATCCGCCACCGAACAGCAGCCGGCCCGTGCCCAGCATTCCGGCGCTTCCGGCGCGAAATCAGCCCGTTGCTGCTTCCAACTCACACGGCCCCGCAGTGCCTCCCCCGCCACCTCCACCTCCACCTCCGCCGATGGCGCCGCACCTCAACCGGGCGCCGTCTCCCCCAGCAGCTACTGCACCACCAGGGCCACCGCCGCCGCCGCCACCCCCACCTCCTCCAGGCGGCCTCGCAGGGGCTCCACCGCCACCGCCGCCGCCGCCGCCTCCGCCAGGCGGCATGGGAGGCCCGCCGCCGCCACCGCCGCCACCGCCGCCGCCAGGGGCGCCGGCAGGGCTGCCGGCAGTGGGCGGCACCAAGGCGGCCGTCCTCCAGGACATCCGAGGCGCAGGCGGCATTGGAGCGCTGCGCAAGGTGGACCGCAGTCAGATCCGCGACCGCAGTGCGGCCATGGTGGGCGGCAGCAGCAGCGGCGGCGACACGGGCCCGCACGGCAGCGGGCTGCCGCCGGCAGGCGTGGGAGCCGGTGGCGACGGCGGCGGCATGGCTGGGCAGCTGGCACTGGTCATGGCGCTGCAGGAGCGCAAGAAGAAAGTGGCGAACACAAGCGGTGAGTTTGAGTTTGTTAGAGGTTTTTTTTTTTTTTTTTTTTGATGTGTCTATTTGGGTTGCCATTGCTGACGACTACGAAACAGATGACGAAAAGGACGACGACGATGACTGGTAGATGGCGATACCTGGTTGGCTGTGTCTGACATGGCGCGTGAGAAGAGGAACGGCAGAGACGACAGCAATGTGACGAACAGGCACAAAGACGGTCGCCAGAGAAGGAGGCTTGGGTGTGTATAAATATAATCTTGACCAGAGACAGGCCAAGAGACAGGGCGGACAGGTGACAGGAGGCACTGCATGGTCGGAACACACTGGCGTTTTGTAATTGTTTTGACGAGTATAAGTTACGTCGGAAAAGCCGCATTTTTGTTGATCATCGGGGGCGAAGATAGAGGCAAAAATAGAGTCCTAAGCAGCTGCAATGTCCAGTTGCGACGATTGCTCGTGCAATGCCAATTGCTGTCTGTTGTCAGTAGACTGCCAAGAGCCTTGTCGGCCTAACGCCCTGCAGCCACGTGCCTGGGCACGGACCCACAGCGATTGGACCAAGCTTGCTCGGCTCTGGATTTGCGTTTCTCGCGCTGTAACATTACCATTTGAGCCAAACCCAGCAACCTTCTTTCTCCCAGGCGACCGCAGTTTTTGCCCACGGCACAACCCCCCCTGCTTTTTGCTGCCCTCGCCATGGAGTGGCAGCAGCAGCAGCGGACGACAAGGGCAGGATTGTGACTTGGGTGTGACTGATTTTTTTTGGTTTTGCCCTTTTTTCTTTGGCACTTTGGCAGGCTTTCCGTCCATTTGGCAGACCTGCTTTACCATTTCACTTCCATGTCTCTCCGGATGAGCAGGACGGCTGCGGCTTGGCAGCGAATGCCAGCGTGGGCTGGCGTGCGTGGATGTAGCGCCGTCGTGCTGGGACCTGGCGAGGGCCCATTCGGAAACAGAATAGACAGCCGCAGCAAAAGCAGCAGTGCCACGAGCAAAAGCAGAAGCTCGTCGTTTACGGCGGCCACGTCGTCCATGGCGTCCACGTCCACAACATCCACGGCATCCACGGCATCCACGGCATCCAAGGCATCCTTGTCGTCCTCATCGTCATCAGCATCCAAGGCGTCCTCGCGTCGCCGCGGCAACCACTACACCACAGCCAACGGTCTAGCCAAGGCCGTCTTTGCGGCAACGGCGGCATCACCGACGGGGCAGGGGCTGGCCGGGCTGGCCGGGCTGGAGCTGGCCGTGCCGGTGCCGCCGCCGCCGCTGGAGCGGTACACGGACATGGGCGCTGGCGTTGTCTCGCCGACGCAGAAGAACGCGTTCCGGACGCTGCGCAAGACCGGTCAGGGTGGTCAGAGCGGCCAAGGCGGCCAGGGCAGCCAGGGCAGCCAGAGCGGCTTCCTGCGTGGCCTCCGTGTGCGCTACAGCCACCAGCACGTGCTGCATGCCTGGTCGATGCGCTATCTGGACGGCGGCGACTCGTCAGCCACGCCGGCGGCCACGGCCGGCTTTCCCCACTGCATGGCCGAGCTGACGCGCCGCCGATACGCCGCCAAGCACGCGGCCGAGCCGCTGTGGTGGCACGTCCTCGTCCACACCGACGCCGACCTGCCGTCGCGCGCCATCGTGCGCTCCACGCTGCGTCTGCGCCTGCAGGCCGCCTTCCGCCGCGCCCTGCGCCGCCGCGGCTACGACGCCGTCGGAAAAGCGGCGGCGGGCGTAGATGCAACTGCTACAGATACAACTGCCCCAGCAGACGGTGACGAGAGAAAGGATCGGAAGGGTTCACCACCACCACCACCACCACCACTCTACGGCACCGTGCGCCTGGACGGCATGGTGCGGCCGCTGCTCAACGTCAAGAGAGAGGTGCTGGACGCGTCCATGGACCAGCTCGTCGCTGCTGTCGAGCTCCTCCTCGGCGCCCGGGCAAGCAGGCACAGGGAGAATGGAAAAGGGAACGACTGAGGCAGGGCTCAGACGACATGGTCAAGACCAGCTGGCAGGCATGGTGTAGGCAGCGTCGCAGGTGGGAGCAACTAGGCTCAGTGACCTGCTCCTGGCGGAGGGACCTGCTCCTGGCGGAGGGACCTGCTCCTGGCGGGGGACCTGCTCCTGGCGGAGTGACCTGCTCCTGGCGGAGTGACCTGTCTCCTGGAGACCTGACGATGTGCCAACGAGATACACGTGACTAGAGCTGCAATTTACAAAGTAATCAAGTACTCCGTACGAGTATGGATACAATCAGACACGTGACACATGAGCATCTTTAACATACACGTGACTGTCGTTTTCACGTGACACTGTCTTCCAGAGCTTACCCCTGAATGCAGGTGCCGTTTGCGAAAAGCACTCCAACTCGACAAAACAACCAGACGCACTAACTCCAACTCTCGCCAAAACACAACTCTCACCAAAACACAACTCTCGCCAAAACACAACTCTCACCAAAACACAACTCTCACCAAAACACAACAAGACACAACAAGACAAAGCAAGACTGGGCTGCGCATCAAGACACAATGCTGGTGTCGCTTACGGTCGGCAAGGTCGACGCGGGCGTGACGGTTCTGCTGACACAAGACAAGCGACTGGTGAGTTTTTGGTTTGGCATTTGTGCTTTTGTGCTTTTGTGATGGCTTTTCCCGCACACCGTCTCGCACGCCGCTCACACCTCTCACACCGCAGATTGAATTCCCGTCGATCCTGCTGCCGCCGGACATTTCGTCGGGCTCGATCGTGGACATTGCGGTGAGCCGGAACCGGGCGTCGGAGCAGGCGGCAGAGGAGCGGTTTGCGGCGCTGCAGCGGCAGATCTACGGGACGTTTGGGCGGTCGGGGCCGGCGACGCCGGTGCTGCGGTGCCGCAATGCGACGCAGACGAGCGTGGTGCTGGAGTGGGACGCGGTGGACGTGGCGACGGCGGACCTGCTGAGCCTGGCGCTGTACCGCAACGGGCAAAAGGCCGGGCCGATTCCGCGGCCGCTGCAGACGCGGTCGACCAAGATCTCGGGCCTGGCCGTCGACACCGAGTACACGTTCCACCTGGTGCTGCGCACGACGGCGGGCACGCGCACCAGCGAGCGCGTGGCCGTGCGCACGCACAAGATGACCGACCTGAGCGGCATCACCATCACCACCGGCATCCTGCCGGCCGCCGCGCGCGAGCGCCTGGCTGCCGCCGTCGACCGCATCGGCGCCAAGCTGATCCCCGAGCCGGGCCTCGTCCGCATCGACACCACCCACTTTGTCACCACCGAGGGCCGCGGCGTCGCCTGGGAGCGCGCCGTCGAGCTCAACATCCCCGTCGTCCGCCCCGAGTGGGTCGAGGCCTGCGAACAGACCGGCCGCATTCTCGGCGTCACAAAGTTCTATCTCGACGCCGCCCGCGCCCCCAGCGATCTCTACAACAGCAACAACAACAACCACGCCCTGCCGCCCACCCCGCCGCCACAGCAGCCGTCACAGCAGCCACAGCAGCCACAGCAGCCACAGCAGCCGTCGCCGCAAGAGGACGCCGCCGCCACCGCCGCCGCCGCACAAACTCCGTCCCAGCCATCCCAGCCGTCGCCATCGCCGCATTCTGAGAGCGAGAGCGGCTCCGACTCGTCCGCCGCCTCGGACGAGCACCACGACCAAGTCTCGTCCGCCGAAGCCAAATCGGCCGCCTTCTACAACTCCGACCAAAAGGTGTGGCTGGGCGACTCGCCAGCGCAGGCGCTGGCGCAGCGGCTGAAGCAGGACGGCGACGCCAACGACGGCGAGCCCGCAGACGGCGGCGAAAGCGAAAACGAAAACGACGCCAGACACGACACCAGACACGACACCAAGCCGGGCTCGAGCAGCGACGCCAGGGACCCGGCCAAGAACGGCAACGGCCGCAGCGCCAAGGCATCGACGCCAGGCGACGGCAACTCGTTCCAGGACGTGGATTTGTAGAGTTGAGGGGGGCTGAGGGCGGAGACTGGAAACTGAGGGGAGACTGGAGACTGAGGGGAGACTGGAGACTGAGGGGAGACTGGAGACTGAGGGGAGACTGGAGACTGAGGGGAGACTGGAGACTGAGGGGAGACTGGAGACTGAGGGAGACTGGAGACTGAGGGGAGACTGGAGACTGAAGGGTGACTGCAGACCGAGGACGCATGCAAGGACTCTGGTTTTTCGTACTGGAACTCTATGGTTTTGTGCCGGCTGCTTTTACATGAAAGGGCCTCGGGCACAGCGGGATAGTATTTCAAAATACATGATTGATAGCGTGTTTGCCGAGAAAGGCGTTTCTTTTGCTATGCAGTTCTTTCAAATGCTTGCAGGTGTTTGCGGTTGTTTGCAGTTCTTTGCAAGTGCTTGCAGGTACAGGTGTTTGGAGCTCCTTGCAAGTGCTTGCAGGTGCAGTGTTTGCGGATTCTTACAGTTCTCTGCTGTAGGTCGTGAGTTCTTTTGCATATACTCTTTGCAGTGACATTGCAAAGGGCCTCGGCCTCGGGACTAATGATTTACCGGGACAGCCTACAACCTCTACGGAAAGCGCGTACGACGTACAACACAACATAACTCTCGTTCCTGCCCTCCTGTCCTCCAACGCCGCTGGCCATGCATGCAATATAGATATATAAATGGCAACAGACATGCAAACATGTCACGTGCGCTTGTTGGTCTTCTTGATAAAGGGGTCGACTGGCGCCTTTTTCTTGGGTCGCATGAGCGGCTGCTGTTGTCAGTGTGCGTGCTGCATTCGTTGTCTATTGGAGAGAGACTCACTCTGGGTGGCTGGCTTGGCTTGGGCGGCAAAGAAGTGGACGGCTTATTTGACTCGTTTGCAGGCTGCACGTTAGTTAGACAGGTAGAGGAGATAGTAGGCAGACAGACAAACAAAAGAAACAAGACGCAGGGCAGAACAGGTAGAGGATGCAGTAAGATGACAGGCAGACAAATCAAACAAAAAAAAAAAAAAAAACATATACATGGCAGAACAGGGAGTAGAACAGAGGCAGAACATAAACAAATTGGACAAACAAAATCCCCCAGACATAAGTCCAGATAGACTGATGGAAAACAAAAGGAAAGGACAGAATATAACGAACACGAATGAAAATCAAACAAAATAGACAAAACAAACACACAAACACAAACACACAAACACACAAAACCAACCACTTACCCGCTTGGCTACCGAAGCATCGCTCTCCTCGTGCGGCCGCTTCTTCCCTGGCACGTCTGGTCCCGACAGGGCTCCAAGCCGCGCTGCCGGCTTTGCAGCCCGGTCAACCACCGTGTAGGTTGCCGGGGTGGGTGGTGCTGCCCCGGCCGATGACAATCCGCGGTTGCTGTCGGCGGTGCCGCTGTTGGTGCTTTTTGGCTTCTTGTTCTCCGTCTTGATCTCCGTCTTCCTGTCCGTCTTCTCCGTCTTGATCGTCTTGCTCTCCGTCTTGATCTCCGTCTTCCTGTCCGTCTTCCCTCCTCCCTCCATCTGGATGCCCTCCATTTTGGTGCTCATACCGACGCCGTCGCTGCTCTTGCTCTCGCTCTTGCTCTCGCTCTTCGGGGCGCTTCTCCGGGCCGTCTCGCTGGCCCGGCTGTCTTGTCTGTTGTCCTGTCTGCCGCCGCCCCCAACCTCTGCTCTCGCCTGCTGAAGCTGCCGCAGCACGTCGCCGCCCGTGTAGCAGCCGCGCTCGCGCGCATCCTCGATCAGGGCGCGCCAGAACTCGCCCTGGCGCAGGGCGCGGGCGTCGCCCAGCACCCAGAGCGACGAGCGGGCGCGCGTCAGGCCCACGTTCATGCGGCGGATGTCGGTCATGAAGCCGATGCCGCCGGTGGCGCTGGCGCGCACGCACGAAAACAAAATCACGTCGCACTCGCGGCCCTGGAAGGCGTCGGTGGTGTTGAACTCGACCGTGTCGACAATGGCGTCGCCAAACGCCGCGCCGAAACGCTGCCGCAGCAGCGCCAACTGCGCCTTGTAGGGCGTGATGATGCCGACCTTGGGCGGCGGCGGCGGCGGCGACGACAGCCGCCTGTCCCTGTCGCTGCCGTCGTCGGCCCCGCCATCGCCGTGCCTGTCCACAACCTCGCGGAACCGCCGGTACAGCTGCAGGGCCACCCGCACCTCGTTCTCGTTGACCAGCGACTGCCCGAGCCGGCCCCGGCCGCCCCCCTGCCCCCCCCCGCGCTGCTGCACGCCCTCGACATCAAAGAAGCGGTACGGCCCCAGCAGCCCGCCGGCCAGGGCGCCGTGCCACGGCTGGGCCCGCAGACGCGCCATGTCGGCGCCGTCGACCAGGCGGCCCTCGTAGAAGGCGGCGCTGGGAAAGCGGCTGATGGCCGGGTGCATGCGGTACTGGGTGTCGAGCAGGTGCACGTCGTCGGGGCGGCGGCGCTGCATGCGCACAAACAGGCTCTGGTCGTAGCCAAAGCGCGCGGCCGACTGCGACAGCACGGTGGGCGGCAGCTGCTTGGGATCGCCCACCAGCACGCACTTGGCACAGCCGTACTTGAGCGGAATCAGCGCGCTCAGCTCGACGCACTGGGCCGCCTCGTCGATGATGACCGTGTCGAACTCCACGCTCAGGTTCTTGAACATCTCGTGTCCGCTGCCGCTCAGCGTCGCACACAGCACGTGCGCCCCCGCCAGGATCTGCTGCTGCACCTGTCGCCGCCGGATCTCCGTCTCGCGCGCATACGTGTTGCCGCTCTCGCGCGCCCGCTCGATCTGCGCCCC
The DNA here is from genome assembly GCA_019925385.1 of Raffaelea deltoideospora. Lineage (NCBI taxonomy): Eukaryota > Fungi > Ascomycota > Sordariomycetes > Ophiostomatales > Ophiostomataceae > Raffaelea > Raffaelea deltoideospora. The sequence goes on along the minus strand of JADHKP010000004.1, from coordinate 391,293 downwards.
GAGCCGCCGCTGCTCCGACCGCAGCTCGTCGTGCTCGCGCTGCAGCCGGTTCGCCTGCTCGCGGTCGCTGCCGCTGCCCGTCGTCTGCGCTGCTTCGCGCGCCGCTTCCAGCGCCGGCACGAGGCTGGCCAGCTGCGCTTTGATTTCGCCCGCTCGCCGGTGGATCTCGTCGGGGTTGGGCGCCTTGGCCCCCTCGTCCTTCCCACCACTGCCACCACTGCCAGTACCACTCTTGCTGCTCGACGACTGCCGCTCAATCTCCGCCTTGACCAGCTCGTCCAGCGTCACGTCGCGCACCGCCGCGCTGATCACGTCCGTCCGCCCCAGCCGCAGCACGTTGATCTTGCGCAGCGCCTTGTTGGTCTCGCGCACGCCCTGCTTCAGCCGCAGCACCAGCTCGTCCACCGCCGCATTGCTTGGCGCACACACCAGCAGCTTCTTCTGCGGCGCGTCGTGCGGGTGGTGGGGGCCGGAGCTGCCGCCGCCGCCGCCGCTCCCGCGATGGCCCACCACAACTGCAGTGCCACTGCCACTGCCACCACCCCCCAAACTGCCCGTCAGCAGCGCCCCCACCATGGCCACAATCGTCTTGGTCTTGCCCGTGCCCGGCGGGCCCTGCACCAGCGTGAAGCCGTCGTTGGCCTTGGCGTGCAGCACGGCCAGCGCCTGGCCGCGGTTGAGCTCGTAGGTGCGCTGCACGTCGCCCACGGCCGCGTCGCCAAACGCCAGCATGGGCGACGGCGTCGCCTGCAGAATCTCGTCCATCAGATCGTAGTACTGCAGGCTCTCCAGCGCTGCAAACTCGCGCTCCACCGTCGTCATGTTCGTGATCTTGACCGCCCGGAACTCCGCCCCCGGCACCAGCCCCGACAGCAGCGCGTTGCGCCGGCTGCTCAGCCGGTACGTCACCTCCAGCATGTTGTTGCGCTTGCTCGCCAGCTTCCAGATCCGCGCCAGGCAGTGCGGCGCTCCCGCCGCCGTCAGCGGATCCTCCGTCGGCCCCGCCTGCGACAGCAGCACAATGTCGCCCTCGCTCAGCATCGCCGCCGCCCGCTCGCCGCCCCCTCCTCCTCCTCCTCCTCCTCCTCCTCCGGGCGTCGCCGGCATCGCCGTGCCCACCTCCAGAAAGTTGTCCACCGACATCCGCGTCACCACCGTCAGCCCAAACGCCCGGTTCGTCGTCTCGTCCTTGGCCGTCACAAACGCCCGCCACGCCTCGTTGATCAGCAGCGGGAAAAAGGTCGCCTTGTACTCGGCCGGCGACCGGTACGCGTCCGCCACCGCCACACACGCATACCCGTTCGGCGGGTCGCTGCCCTCGTGGAACATGTCCCACTCCAGAATCGCCTGGTGCAGCCGGTCCATGCTGGGAATGATGCGCGCCCGCATGTCCTTGGCCGACCGCTGCTGCTTGATCTTCTTGACCGGCTCGCGCGCCACCATCTGCTGCATCGCCTTGCGCTGCCGCCGCTCCGCCTCCTTCAGCAGCTGCTCGCCCGTGCGGCTGCGCTGCAGCACCTCGTCCTCCTCCTCGTCCGAGTCCGAGTCCGAGCCGTCCGAGTCCGAGCTCTCGTCCGAGCTGTGCACCATGATGTCGCTCTTCTTGGCCGCCGTTGCCGCTGCCGCTGCCGCTGCCGCTGCCGCGCCGGCGTCCGTTCCCGCTCGCAGCGCCCGTGCCCGCGCAATCGCCTCGGCCTTGTGCTTTTCCATCTCCGCCTTGTCGCGCGCCCGCGCTTCGCGGATCGCCGCCCGGTTCGCCAGCAGCGCTTTCTGGTCCGTTGCCTTGATGCGATCCAGCAGCTGTTTGTTCTTGTTGAGGCCTGGCGTCAGCTGCGACGCAATCGCCGCGATCGACGACGACGACGCCGTCGCAGCGCTGCTGCTGCTGCTCGCCAGCGGCGGCTTCGGTTTGGACGGCAACGACGTCGCCGTCCCCGCCCGCGACCACGCCTCGAGCGTCGTCTGTTGTTTCTTGCTGGCCGCCGCCGCCGCCGCCGCCCCCGCCCCCGCCACCGGCGTCCACGATATAATCTCCACGTCGTCGTCGTCGCCGCCGCCATCGCCGCCATCGCCAATCGCCTTCATCAGCTCAGCCCGCTGCGTGTCGTCCATGTTGGTGTTGACCTTGAACTTGTGCCGCAGCTGCGGATGCGGCGTGTACGTGCTGCGGATGGCCTCCACGAAGCGGTCGGGAAAACGCATGTTGTGCTCCTTGAGCCGGCTGCACAACTTGACCAGAATGCCCACAATCAGGCCCACCAGATACACGTCACGCAACTGGATCATCTCAAACAGCCCCATCGAGAACCGGCGCGGCGCCTCCAGCACGTCCTGCATCGACGAAGCGTCCGAGACAGCCTCCGCCGCCGCAGCCTCCCCTCTCTCGGCCGCCAACGCCGACGCCACCAGCCCGTCCTGCGCCATCAGCCGCTCGGCAAACTCCATCACGTCGCGGCAGTAGTTCTCCATCACCGCCTTCTCCACGTCCTCGCTCCAGGCCCGCGCCCGCAGAAAGCTGTGGTCCACAAACTGCCACGCCGTCGCCCACCATCGCCGCACCGCGCGCCGCTCCGCCGCCGTCGCCAGCGTCCGCCGCCGCAAAAGACCCGTCGAGCTGTCGCACAGGCCCTCCAGCGCGTCGCGGCTGCACCGCAAAATGTGCCGCATCGGCTCAAACGACGACCGATACACCCGCATCGGCACATCAGCAGCACCGTCGTTCTTCCCGCTGCCGCCGATTCCACCAATTCTGCCGATGCCGCCGCTGCCGCCGCCGGCCGTCAGACACTCAATCACATCGGCAAAGCCCGTCAGAAACGGCACGCAAAAGTCGTTGACCATGCATCCAATGGCTTCCGACCGCCCGTCCTCTTGCGTCACCACACTGACCAGCTGGAAGCCGGCCTCGCGGATCGCCTCCTCGGCGTGCACCAGTGTGGCCACCACGGCATTCATGGCCAGCTGGCCGTCTGACTCTGACTCTGACGACGACAACGACCCGTCGGCCGAACCGCTGCCGCCACTCGCCGTGAACAAGCGCCGCAGACCCGGCCCGCCCAGACACTCGCCAATGCGCTCGATCGTCTCAGCAATGGCCTCGGATGCCGGCTCCAGCTCGCTGTTGAACCGGCGCTTCGGCGGCTCTTCCACTTCGAAGCGCCGTTTCTTCGGCGTGAAGCGCTGGATGCCGCGCAGCGACATCAGCGCCGCCAGCATGGCACGGGCCAGCTGCAGGCTCATGGCGCCGGCATCGCCGTCGACCGCCGGCGTCGCGCGCAGCGCCGTGCGGAAGCCGGTCCACAGCTGCGCCGACCGGCGCTCCGAGCCGCCGCCCACACGGCCACCACCGCCGCCCGACGCCAGAGTCGCCGTCCCCGCCGGCTGCGGCTGCGTCTGCAACGACAGCCATTCGTCGCGGATCGCGCGCGTATCCAGAGCCAGCGCCGACGCCACCACGGCCACGGCCGCCCGCGAAAGCCCAATGCTGTTGTACCGGTCGGCCGGGTGCAGCTGCGCGGCGCGCACGACAAAGTCCTGGTACTTGACGGCGCTGTTGATCACCGTGTTGACAAAGAGCGCGCTCTCGGCCGTCGTCCACAGCCGCACGCGCGGGTCCAGGTAGCCGTCCAGCGTCAGCTGCAGCGCCGTCAGGCCGGCCGCTATGCACGTCGAGTGGCCTTCGCGCGTGGCCGTGATGGCCGGGTCGGCGGCCGTGCTTGTCAGAAACACCGACAGCAGGTAGTCGCACACGTCGGCCCGCTGGTTGCGGCTCAGCGAGCCCATTAGCGACCGCACAAAGCCGACCAGCAGAGGTGTTCGTGGCGCGAGCGGCGACGGCCGCCCAGCAGGAGCGGTGGCGGAAGACGACGACGACGATGACGACGACGACGCCGGCCCGTCCACCATCATGGCATCTTCAAAAGACCGCGCGAGAAAGCCAGCAAAGGCAGGGCTGCGGCACACAAACATGGGCAGCTGTGGCGGATTCATCAGCGACAGCGCGTCCCAAAAAGCCTGCGCAGACTTGTCCATCAGGACACAGAGAGCACGCAGCACCAGCGCGAGCACGGTGGAGTCGCTGGGCTCGGCGCCGTTGCTTCCGCTGCCAGCGGCAGCGCCGGCTCCTCCTCCTCCGTTTCCGCTCAATACATTCGCACCCCCGGCCCCTCGCGCACCGCCGCCGCGGTCCAGATGCTGCACGGCCAGCTGGTACACGTCGATGGGGATCTGCATGCCACGCAGGCTGTGCAGAACGAACGCCTCGCTCATGGCGTCGAGCAGCAGCAGGAAGCCGTCCCAGAACAGCTGGATGTCCCGGTTGGTGGCGTCGGCGCGGCTGACGGCCTCGATGGCGGCAGCCAGGTGGTCGCTGACGGCCCAGTCAAAGTCGGCCGGCGTGAGCGACTGGGGCGGGCGGCGCTGCCAGGCCGTGCGGGCAAAGCGGTTGCGCAGAGCGTCGTGCTGGAAGAGGAAAGACGTCATGGCCGGGATGACGGCCGGCGTGATCTTGAGCAGCTTCTTCTCCTGGGTCTTGTGGAAGACGTAGTTGAACAGCTGGCCGCTCTGGGGATTGTCGAGGTACTCGGCGCAGCAGAGGGCTTCGTAAAAGGCCAGCACGGCGGAGGCGTCAAAGGCCAGCAGCTTGGCCGACGTCATGGGTCCGCGGACCTCGAGAATCTCCACGGCTTTCCGCAGTCCGCGGTCGATGCGTGCGGTGTCGTACTCGCGCAGCCGGGCCTCCATGATGTTGGCCGTTTCCTCGTCGAACTCTCTGGAACAGAGGTGTTAGTCATGCAGAACCTGAGTTGTGCAGATGACAGAAAATAGAGAAACAGGCTGAACAGAGCGGTATCCAGATCTCCAGAATACCAAAAACCAAAAAAAAAAAAAAAAAAAAAATTAAATAAAAAAACAGTAACGGACAGAAGACAAAAAACTCACTTTAGGAGCCGGCTGCGCAGTGCTTTCCGCCCTCTGTGCCACGACCGCACGCACACCTCGCACTTGACCAGGAACGACTCCGTGCGGGCCACCCAGTCGGGCAGCCAGCGGTCGGCCTGGTCGCTTCCCAGGCCCAGGATCAGCGACGCCCACGAGGTCAGCCGCAGCCGCTGCCGGCCGGCGCGGATGCGTTTTCGACGGCCGGCGGCGGTCAGGTGGACCGAGCCGTCGGCCGGGTCGGTATAGCGGTCGGTGGCCGGGTCGGTGGCGGCGTCGGCCAGCGAAAAGTCAATGCCGTCAAAGCCAACATCGTCGTCGTCGTCGTCGTCGTCGTTGCTGCCGTTCCCGGTGATGTTGCTGCTGTCGCCGCCACCCGCATCGTCTGCGGCCTCGTAGTCTTCATAGTCGTCGTCGCCTATGCAAGGACAGAAAATGTGCACGCCGGGCGGCACGAGCTCGAGCTTCTGGTGGCAGCGGATGATCTCGTCGTAGATTTCCTGGGCCGACTTCATGGTGGAGGAAGCAAGAGCTGCCGTGGTCGAGAAGAAGAGAACAAACAGAACGAACAGAACGAACAGAAAGCCGGCTGACAGCAGGAGCCCATATTACGGAGTTGGAAGCAGAGAAGAGAAGAAGACTAAAAGACAAAGCAAAGACACGCTGAACAATGTCTATGAGGGAAAACGCAGGCAAGATTCGAAAAGACACGCAGTCAAGATTCACATCCAGCCCAGGAGACGAGAAAGAGACGAAGAAAAAAGGCACAACCGAGGAGACAAAAGACAAAGAAAAAGACACAAAGGCCAAAAGTGAGGCCAGACTGATCCGAAACGTGACCGAGCTTGAAACCAAAAGACTGAGCAGACACGAGACAACAAATGTCAAAAAAGACAAAAGGCACGAGGTAAAAAGGATAGGAAAAGATACCGGTCGTCCTCCTGGCCAGGTCGTCCTTTTCTTTTCTTCCCCAAAACTGTGTAGGGATCATGGGGAGTTGACGAAAAAAAAGTAAAACTTTCGTGGTGCATCAAGCTTTGCTGAGGTTCCAACAAACGCCCCACAGGGCACGGTGATGGCTAAACGTGATTCGCCACTGTGCACTTTACAGAGGTTCGCGTGAGACGTGTCGGCAGGCGCGACCAGTGGAGTATTCCTAGTACTCAGTAGAATAATGCAATTTGGCAGTGACGACTGAACAAAGGCAGGCGCTACTTCCAACAGCAGCAACGACAGTAACGACAGCAACGACAGTAACGACAGCAACGACAGTAACGACAGCAACGACAGTAACGACAGCAACGACAGCAACGACAGCTCAAAACGCAGCCAAAGTTTCTTTTACTGCTGTCTCGACGCACTTTGCTGCTTTACGCACTTTGTCAGCAATAGCATGGCCCATGAAACCAGGGAGCCACTCCGTCTTCGCCCAGGATATCACGTTTAAAAGCAAAACGACGTAAAACACACAAAATACATGAGAAATCATTCAGACACCAAGAACACCCAGTCACCGCAAATGGCTCACAAATCAGCCATCCATCGATATCGTCAGACATAAAAAAGTTCACAGCCACCGGCCCCAGTCCGGCCAAAACCACAATCCAAGATCCACAAACCACAAGACAAACCAAAGACATTGAATCGCAACACCTGCCAGACGACACAACTCTAGTTTAACACCCACCCAACTGAACACCCACCCAACTGAACCGCAACACCTGCCAGACCACACAACTCTAGTTTCCCACCCCACCCAACTCACACCGTCTCGGAATGCCCGTCGTTCAGCAACAGCTCCAGCACCACCTGCATGCCCGTCTGCTCCGGATGCGTCATGCAGATCTTGACGGTTCCCTTGGAGTCTTTGCTGTTGGGCGGCAGCGCCGACGCAGCGGCAATGTTGGCGCCGCCGCCGCCGCCGCCCATGCTGCCGCCCATGCTGCCGCCGGGCGGCTGCGCCATGGCCGACGCGTTGTCGCCGCCCGTGGGGCCTCTAAACCCGTAGTCGAGACAGCGCACGTCGCTGCCGGCGATGATCTGGCGCAGGCGGCCGTTGCCGGCATTGCGCACCTCGACATAGTCCTCGTTGAACAGCAGCAGATACTGGCCGTACATGGTGGCCGCCTTGGCCTTCTTCTGCTTGCCCGAGTACTCCATGATCAGCGTGCGGCTGACCTCGCCGTGCTTGTCGACGTACACGGCGCAGTCCTCGTACGTCAGCAGGAAATCGTTGCTGTTGAGCCGGAACATGCCCAGCGGCCGCTGGTCGCGGATGCGCGTGGCAATGTCCGCCGTCGCCGGCGCCGTCAGGTCCTGCGGCACCGCCATCGTCTGCTTGCGGTCCAGCGTCAGCATCACAATGCCCTTGGCCGTCGACACCGCCACGTATGTGTGAAACAGGTTGAGCGAGTAGCACTCCGTCGGCAGATAGAACTCGTCAAAGTCGCGGAACGACTCCGTCGTCGCCCCGCCCACCCCCGGCCCGCCTCCGTGCCCGTGGCGCCGGCTGCTGCCAAACAGCCGCGACTTCTTCTCCGCCGACTTGGCCACCACCGGCTCCAGCACTTTGAACGTGTTGTGCATGCCCTCCTTGCGCTTGTAGAAGACCAGCATGCGCTCCTTCATGCGCGCCGTCGCGAAAAACGACACGTCCTTGGCCAGCCGCTGCGGCGCCCGCCGCTGGCTCTCGCTGTTCGGCGCCGGGAAGTCCGACACCGGCGCCACCACGTCCAGCGGGTACGCAATCAGCGACTTGTCCGCCAGCACCAGACACACCGAGAACTCCTCCAGCACCGCCAGCTGCGTCACCTTGCCCGCCTGCACCGTCTTCGTCCACCCGCGCGGGTTCGACGCGTCCGAAATGAACACCCCGTAGTCCGTGCCAATGGCTATTATGGACTTGCCAAACGCCGTGAAGCCCGCCGCGCAGTTGACCGTCGCCCGGCACACCGGCGGCGGCCCGCGTCCCGGCCCAAACACCTGCTCCATCTCGCGGAGCGACCGGTCCAGCGGCGTGCCGCGGATCGACACCCCCGCCTGCTTGCTCGGCGCCGTCACCGAGTCGTACGCAAAGCTGCTGTCCGCCAGCACCCGCAGCCGGAACGGCTCGGCGTTTTGCTCCATCAGCGCTCGCGCATGCCGCGTCTTCGCCTCGATGATCTTGTCGCACCAATCCTGCCGGCTCTGCGGCGACGTCGCAAACAGCGTGTAGATCTCGTGTCCCAGATGCTTCACCCGAAACGGATACAGAATCTTGCCCTCTTCGCCCGCCGGTCCTGCCACCGCCGCCAGCCGCGTGATCGACGTCACCGAGTTGCTCGTCGTCGTGTGCTCCAGCTCCGGCCGCCCACTCGTCCCGTTCGACGCCACCTTGGTGAGCCGCGTGTCGGGCGCTGCCGCCGTCGTTGTGCGCGCCAGCGGTGCTGTCAGGCCTTTTTGCTTGGACACAGGATCGTCGTTCATGCTCTCCAGCAAAAGAAGCGGCATCGGTATTGGCTGGCTTTGTTAGAGAGAGGAGAAACCAAACAAAAAAAAAAGGAGAAGGAAACCCCGGTGCAACCTACCTCCTTAGACACGTCGTATTTCTTGTCGGTGCGGCCGTCCTTGGTTGAGACGGCCTTGGCCAGGATAAAGTAGTGGTCGAAGAGCAGGGCGTGCGTGTCGACCCAGCGCACGCCCTTGGAGCCCATGCGCTGCAGATCGCCCTGCATGAGCAGCTCGCGGCCCAGATGGTCGAGGTTGAGCACGATCTGCGCGTTGCGGAAGACCAGCTGGTTCTGCAGCTCCTGCAGCGACACCTTCTTGCCCATCTCGTCCACCAGCCGGTCGCACTCCTTGGTCACGGCCACAATCTCCGCAATGGCCTTGACCAGGTTGGCCTTCTCCTCGCTCTCCTGCAGCGTGTTCTTCAGCACCGTCGTCAGCAGCAGCGAGTAGCGCTGCAGCCGCGCAATCGGCGCCCGCAGAAACGTGTCCCAGCCCAGCCGGCCGCAGCGCGGGTGGTTGCGCACGTGCTCCAGAAATTGCCGGAACTGCAGATTGCGCGCCGCCTCCTTGCGCATCGTAAACGACGCCACCGGGTACGCCGTCGAGTAGGCAATGAAGACGTCCTTGGCCTTGCGGATCCACTCGCGGAAAATGTCGCTGAAGCCGACAATCCACGGGCCCTGCTCGTTCTGCCGGTACTTGAGCTGCGCCAGCAGATGGTCCTTGTTGGCCACCTGCATCTCGATCACCTTGCCAAACACCGTGCTCAGGAACTTGTCCAGCCGCGCCGGCGCAATGATCGGCGGGTGCCAGTTGGCCAGCTGGTTCATAAACAGCACCCGCAGCACGTCCAGCTGGCTGTTGAACTCTTCTTCGCTCGTCACAATCTCGTGCAGCACGTTCTGCCGCTCCACCTCCTTGCGCGGCTTGCTCTCCATCATCTCCTTGGTGATCTTGTAGAACGTCACCCAGTCCTCCTTCTTGGCCGACTCCTCCGCCACCAGCTCGTCCAGGTTCGCCTTCTTCAGCGTGCGCGTGCAGTAGTGCGAGTAGCACCGGCCCCCCACCTCGTGCACGTGCAGCCGCGACGAGTAGCAGCCCGAGCCCGTCAGCTGCCACAGCACGCCGCTCATCTCGCCCGCCCCAAATTTGACCCACTCCTCCTCGGGAATGAGAATGCCGGCCGCAAACATGGCGTCCGCCACCATCGCCGCCAGCGTCTCCGCGTCCGCCACGTTCATCATCGGCACCTTGTTCGTGAACAGCACCACCAGGCCCTCTTCGATCGTCTTGCGTTTCAGGTCCGGCTCGCCGTCCGCCATTTCCCGCACCCACGCCGCAATGCTGCTGAGCGCCCACGGCTCCGCACACCGGCCGAGGTCGGCCGCGTCCAGCTTCGACGGCACAAACTTGCGCCGCCGCCCGCTGGGCAGCGTGATGGCATCGTAGGACTCGGGCACATTGGGCGGCGTTCCGGTTCCGTAGCTGTCAGACGACGACACATTGGCATTGGCGCCATGCTGCGCGGCTGCGGCTGCCTGCAGCCTCTGCGCCCTTCTGCGCTCCTCGGCGGCATCCGTCAGAGATCGGCCGGGAAGAGGAATGTGTGGCGTCGTGCTGTGGCTCGACATGGACGTCGATCGTTCCACCTGAGGCTGCACATGCAGTTGCTGTTGCTGCAGCAGCAGCTGTTGATGTGGTTGTTGCTGTTGCGGAAGATGTTGCTGGTACGGATACGGCGTCTGTTCTTGCTGATACTGCTGCTGCTGCGAGTAGTAACCGCCTTGCGGCCGCGAATCGGCGCTCAGAGAATGTGTGTGTTGCTGGTATGCCTGCCTCGGCACCGCAAGAGATTGTTGACCTGCGGGCCCAAGATTGCTCGAGCTGGCGCTGGCCCGGACACCAGCAGCAGTACCGGTACTCGCCGACCCGCCAAGGGGAGGCAAAGCCGGCAGCGGACGGCTGGACAGCCCCGGGTGGTAGAACATGTCCGGCATGTCCAGAAAATCTTCTTTTTGCGGCGACTCGCTGCCGCTGTGGCCCGAATGAACAGAGATCTGCTCGTCGCCGTCGTCGAAGCTCAGACGGTGTGTTGTGGGCGCCTGGAGCCCGCCGGTGCCGCCGTAGTCCATGTTTGCGTCCAAAAAGGGCCGGTATTGTGCCTGGTCGCCTCCATCCAAAGGCCGTGGCGTCGACGATGTCGGCGGCGGAGCCGGAGGCAGGTGTCCCGTCGACGGAACCGATCCGACCTCGCCGCCGTAGGTCAGGTTGCCGGCATAGCCGCCGCTAAACAGGCCAATGTCCATGCCAACAAAGTCGGAGTCGCTCGAGTGAGACTCCTCCGGCACCGAATAGCTGGCAGACGTGCTGGGACGAGGACTGGGCGACACGGACGGCCTCAGGTGCTGGGTTCCGCCGCCGTAAACATGGCCGGAACCGCTGGCGCTGGCCACGCTCGTGCTGCGAGACGTCATGGGATTGCTGCTCACGCTGAATCTCTGGCTGTCGAGGTCGGCCTGCTGCATGACATAGACGCCAAAAGCGCCTTCCGGGTCGCTGTCGTCTTCCCAGCGGTACGAGGCGGGGGCGGCGTGGGCGCTGGCCTGGAAAGAGCTCGAGGCCGTCGAGGCTGTTGACGGCGCGCGGTCGACGTGGGATGCCGCGCTCGACCAGCCGGTGCTCGGATGTGCAGACGATGCGCGCGAGTTCCGGGCAAAATATTCGCTGTCGGAAAGGTCACCGCTGCCTGGAGTGGGCATATATAACACGTCTCCGTTTGTGGCAGTGCCGTGGCCTGCCGCTGCGTGGCCGGCGGCAGTGCTGTTGTTGCTAATGCCCAAATCCGCCTCAATGTCCTGTATCAGACTGTCCTGTGTCGCGTATTCCGAGTCCACACGGCCTAACGGAGCACCGCCCTCTCTGCCGCCATGGCCTGCTGGCTGTCTGAAATCCAACACGTCGTCTTCTTCCAGTACATCCTCCATGGGAGGGCGGCTCGGCAGTGGTGCGTTGGTGGGATGGCGCTGCAAGTGGGTGGCAGGAGACGGCGTGTGGGCTGGTTGTGACGACAGAGACGAGGCATTCGAGCCAGAGCGAGACACGCGGGAAGTAAAGGAATACGGGTCAACCGCAGGAGACGAGTGGCTGGACGAGGCGGCCGTCGGGATGTGCGCAGTGCTCGTCGGGTAAGGTGCCTGCGACGTCATGGTCTGCGGCATGGCATATGGCGATGCTGACGACGAAGCTGTCGACGCGGCTGGGGCAGGAACAGCGCTGTCCGAGGCATATGTCGAGGCTGGCATCGGGGGGAAGTAAGAGCCGCCGCCGCTCACGGCAGAGCTTGCTGTGTGGTCGGAGCCCGTCGCTGGCGTATCTGTTGTGGCTGTTGCGATTGTCGACGAGACTGACGCCGCAGAGCTATAGTAGGAGGCCGGCTGGCTTTGATATGGCGGTTGCGGTGGCGGTTGCGGCAGCTGTGTGGGGTGTGGAGGCTGTGGCGATGATTGGGGCAGCTGCGATGGTTGAGGAGGTTGTGGCTGGTAGGTGTGCTGCAGCTGTTGCTGGGCATATGCATGCGGCGAGGACGCCACCGGCGACGCCTGGACCTGGGGGCTGAAGGCAGAGGTGGGCGCCTGCGACTGGCCATACGGAGAGGACGCACCAGACGTGGCATACGACTGCTGCTGGTAGGAGGCGCTGTAGCCGGCATACGTGGCGGTCCGCTGGGGGCCAGAGGAGGTATTTGTCGCCGCATAAGCCGCTGGGTTGTAGGTGGGTGGTGTAGTGTAAGGCTGCTGATGCTGCTGGAAAGAAGAAAACGATGGGACCGTCGGCGAGGCCAGGTTGGCGGAAGGACGCGGATGGTATGGCAGCGACTGCGACTGGGATCGCGCAAAGGCTTGTGGGTTGTAGGTGGAAGGAGACGACTGGGTCTGGTAGGTCGGTTGGTGGGCGAACGAAGCGGGGGAATTGTTGGTTGCTGGTCCTCCATATGCCGCGGGTTTGGCAGGAATGGGAGGCACAGCGCTCGTGGGCGGCGGGCCATCGACCGGACTAGTTAGAAACAGCTCATCCTCGCCGCGGGCAGCATTGCTGGACGGCGTATAGGCCTGGTCGATGAAGGCCGTGTCGTCTCCTGGGTTGAAGCTCTGTCGTCTCCGGGGGTACTGCTGCTGCTGCTGGTGTATCGGCTGCTGCTGCTGGTATTGCTGTGGCTGATACTGCTGCTGCTGATACTGCTGCTGCTGATACTGCGACTGCTGATACTGCGGCTGCTGATACTGCGACTCCTGGTACTGCGACTGCTGTTGATATTGCTGTGGCTGATACTGCTGCTGCGGCTGCGGCGGCGGCGGCGGCTGTTGTTGGTTGGCCACGGGATACTGCACGGGGGGAACGTGGCCGTAGTGGTACTGGTCGTCTCCGCGAAAAGACATGGTTGGTCAGTGGCGGCCGTTGAACGGCGCCGAGGAATGTTTAGATGATCCGGCGGTTCCCGGCGAAGCGCGGAGTCCGATCGAAGACTCCCCAACCAGAGAAAGGAACGACGAGTCTGCGGTGCGCCGGATGTTTTGAAGTCGGACCGGACGGCTTAAATAACAAACAGCGTGAAAAGGAGGGAAGAAATGGCGCTCGTCGGAAACGTAACGGCGAAAGACCAAAAAAAGCCAGCAAAAAAAAAAAAAAATGAGAATTTGAGTCAAAACACTTCACATCCACCGAAATCCGACGCGGTCAAGTCACCGCGCGCCCAAAGCAGAGATGGGACGGAGAAGATGGAAAACGGTCGACGAGTCAAAAAGCGAAAAAAAAAGCAATCAGTGGCAAGTCGCGTCTTCGATGGTCATTCGATAGCGGCGGTGGGCTCTATGTTGACGTCTCTCTTGAATCAACAAGCACGTCTGCGGTTGTCGACCGCAAAGGAAAGGGAAAAATGACTATTATTACCCGTCCAGGCCGCAGGCGACAGAAAAAGCAGGGCCTTCTTTTCGCCTAGTTGCGAGGCAAGCCAACGATGAGAGGAGAGAAATGGAGGGGACTCGGCTGCAAATGATGGAATTTGCAGATGCGTGCGTGCGTGCTTCGTTGGCGAGGCTCAAAGTAAAAACAAGATAAAAATAAAAATAAAAAAATATATGAAACGATCACGGCTGACAGCAGCTTTGTCCTTGTGTAATACTCGAACAATGGCAGAGACAAATTTCGCAGTGGGAACTTGTTGGCCTGTGGTCCCCCGCTAATCCGCTAATAATTATTACTCCGGGAAAGAATTGTGTTGCGGCGTGTGGGGTTATTACTCGTTATTTTCCCTTTGGGCAAAGCCTAAGACGCTGGGCTGCAGCTTGCGAGAGGGGGAGGGTGCAATGAAGGATGAAGTGCTGGGAAGGGCGGCCAGCGTCCAATCTGCTTTTGGTGGGTGTTCCACTTTGGCCGTTGGATTTTGTGACGCAGCCAAACTCCGTTCGAAGAATTACCAGGGTATCATGTACTCGTAATTCTCGTGGTTCTGGCAACGTCTGGTCCCAAATACCGTCGTCGTCGTCAATCGTGATCGTAGTCGTGATCGTAATGGTCGATGCCGCCGCTGTTGTCGTCGCTGTCGTTGCTGTCGTTGCTGTCGTTGCTGTCGTTGATGTCGTCGCTGTCGTCGCTGTCGTCGCTGGAGATGGAAATAACCGGCTGGAAGAAAAGCAGGCCACGCGTGGGACCGTGAGAAAATGGAAGAGGAAAAGAAGGGGGGATGAAGCAGGAATGGGGATCGTCTTTGCTAGTCAGGTGGTTGAGCTAACAACACTCCGCGTGGTGCTAACGGCGGTGGCAAACCGGCGGCGTGTGAAGTGAAAACGGCATTCTTCTGCTGGCAAAAGTTAAAAAAAAAGGCGATGCTTTTTTTTTGTTTTTTTTTTAATCTTGGAATTGGCGGGAATGCAAAGTGTGTGTGTGTAATACGGAGTATTATTGAGCGTTTGTTCTTTACAGTGGGGATTTTCTCGCACGAAGCGCAGAGTCGTATCCCAACAAGTGAAAAAAACTCCTGTCTCGCCGTTTCTTGGCGGCAGGCGCAAACGAGGCAAAGCATGAAGAAGGTACGAGTGGTACGAAATACGATGTAATAATACGTCCTACGTCACGGTCTATCGACGCAGAGACGCCAGGCCAGGCAGGCAGGAGTCCTCCTCATGACTGCCACTGTCTGTCACGCTCCTGCCCCATTTCGCAAAAAGCGACAGCACCTCGGTCCGCGAGTCCTGTCTGCCCAAGCCCAAGCCTTATATCCACTAAGCCCGCTCATGCAGAACTGATTTCTTGCGATCACATTTTGCCCTGCCTTTCTGCATTTACGCTTTGCACGCAATTCGCAGAGTGTATTTACGGAGTAATCGCACGGTTGCTGTGCCTCTTGGTCACTGCAAAATGTCGCTCTCGCCGGGGCTTGCCTGGCCGTCTGTTGTTTTGATTTTCTGCTGGTTCCTTTCACAGAGAATCGAGGAGTTGCTTGGGGGGGAGGGGAGACGGAACAGGGTTGCAACCACAGCGGACTTGGTGGCAACAAGCAGAAACACACCATGTCGCCAAATGTCTACGAGTGATACGCCAACGATTACACCACGAAGGGAGTGTGGGACAGACAAGACCGGAACAGCCAAGCCAAGCATATACATACTAGTATCTATATGTCGTATTACTCCCGTACACTATATTTTACCTGTGCCAAAAAACGATCCGATGACTGCCACGGGCGATGAACGGACGAGGAAGCGCAGGACTTTGACTGATACGTTGAAATCCAACGAACGTGGTGCAGGCAGCAGAGCACTGGTCTCTCGACAAATCTGCCGAGACGAACCAAAGCCTCTCAGGCTTGCAGGCTGATTAGGCTTTTTTTTAGTAGGGCTGACGCCACATTCCCACAATTGAGAGAGCCTAGACCCAACAAAGCTGCAGAGGAGCTGCAGAGGAGCTGAAAACAGCTGGGAACAGCTGGGAACAGCTGGAATGGCAAGGGAGAAGAACATGGGGAGATGCTAACAGCCGCATCGCTTCAGAGTAACCCGGTGTCGAGGGATGGCAGCTCTACCGAGTATTAAAGCAAAAGCCGGTACCGGGTCTCTCTATAAAGAGTCCTCCACCAAGGCACAAGTCAACGATACTCAGAAAGACAAAAAAAGGCACTGGACAGGCACGGCTGCGAATAAAAGCGGAAAAGAAAAGGTCTGGGCCGCCTGCAATGCCTTTCCGGCTTGTAACCTTGCCCTCCTTGGAATATTTGCTCCGTGATACTATCCAGTCTATCCCCTACGAGTACGACGTATTATTATCCAGTCAATCCCCCAAACAGACTCGCAATGTCATCGCTTCTTACCGGAGTTAAGCGCGGTTTCGGGCTTGGCTGACAGCAGCCGCTTGAGTCCTATCCAAGCTCGGCCCAACACGTCAAGCAAAGCTGTCGCCTACAATATTGGACTCGTCTGGGTAGGCCTCTGTGCGGGATATCGGAGTACAGTATCAGGATGTAGGAAGCAGATAGATGCAGGCACAGGCCGGTTTGTATGAGGCATTGAGTTGTTCAACTTGTGTCTGCCTGCAACGGACAAGAACATATATTAAGGCACGAGGGTTTCAAGAAGGCAACAAAAAGGCTTCACTGGGCCAAAGGACATGTCTTCTGGACCGAGTTTCAACAAGCGATGCCAACCAGCTGACGCATCATCACTTCTCAGTACTCGTATACTCGTAAGGCCTTGCTTTGTAAGGTGTGTTAATACACTGTGATCGTTTATCCCTTTTTTGTGACTGTGTTGCTCTTACCCCACCACATCCAACGGTTGCGTAATATGTGACCATTTTAACGATATGGTAGAGGCGGTCCATTGTCGGTCCGTAGCTGCAAGTACGGTATCGAAAAAGTTTCGTCATAGAGCCCTCACCCCCCACCTCCTGGCACGTTCGTCGCTGACAAGCTCGGATCTCCGATATTGAGCCGTTATCCGCTTGGTCACCCCGCTATATTTTCCTTCCTCTTTCCCTCTGCTTCTCCGCCCTTCTCTCGTTCCCTACAAGTAAATTTATTTCCTCTAGCTGGCAGCTGTATCCTCATTCTCTTCTATCCACGGTCAAAAACAGTCTTACAGCAAAAGAAAGTCTTACAGCAAAAGAAAACCTCAAACTCAATCCTATAAACGCTATTCAAAATGGTCAAAGCAGGTAAGAAACGCAGTCGATGGCTATCAATGGCCCCAGTGTTCTTTACTCCTTAATATTTTTTTGGCCCCTTTGTATTGGCTGCTATGGGTCGAGCATTGTCATAACTTGCTCAAACTCGAGCCAATCCCCCAATCCAACGCAGCCCCAATGAGCCCGAAGGGGCAACAGAGGGAGAAATAATGGGCCATTTTTACGGTTGTTGTTAGCCTGTCCTAAGCTCAAGTGAGCACGTATATGTGTATTCAGGACGGTCCGCATGTACAAGGCTAGAAGAAGGGCGGCCGTGCATGCGTTGGGGGGGACACAGCACCTTGATGGCCGGGATGGAGAAGGCCTGGGATGGTGAGGCTCTGGGGAGATTTTATGGGGATCGACCGCGGCGGGCAGGCTGCCGATAGATGAGACATCATTAGTCTGTCTACCAGCTGAACGCGATGGACCAAAAATGCCGTTGGCTGGTTTGGGGATGGGCCGTTGGACTGATAAACCTTGAAGCGACTGGATGGGGCATGGGCGTTGGACTGATAAACCTTGAAGCGACTGGATGGCTGCAAGGGACAGTGCATTTTGCAATGGATGAAGTGGCATCGTTGCGAGTGAACAACACGTGCTAACAGTTCCAGTTGCCGTCGTCCGGGGTGACTCCAAGGTGGGTGGCACCGTCACATTCGAGCAGGCCTCCGAGTCGGAGCCGACAACCATCACCTACGACATCTCGGGCAACGACCCGAATGCCAAGCGGGGCTTCCACATCCACACGTTTGGCGACAACACCAACGGCTGCACGTCTGCCGGTCCTCATTGTGGGTTTTCCTCTTCTCCTGGCTCGTCGCATTGCATTTTGTCCTTCTCTCTTCCGCTCGTCCCGCTGCCTTCTGATGACCTTCTTCTTCCTTTCTCCCTCTCTCCCGACGACTAACCTGCTTGCGCCAGTCAACCCCTACAGCAAGACCCACGGTGCGCCGACCGACGAGAACCGTCACGTCGGCGACCTGGGCAACATCGAGACCGACGCCCAGGGCAATGCCAAGGGCACCATTGTCGACAAGCTCGTCAAGCTGATCGGCCCCGAGAGCATCATCGGCCGCACTGTCGTCGTCCACGCCGGCACTGACGATCTCGGCAAGGGCGGCAACGAGGAGAGCCTGAAGACCGGCAACGCCGGCCCGCGCCCGGCCTGCGGCGTCATTGGCATCTCGGCCTAGAAGCCAAGAAGCTTTCCTTGGTGTTGCCTGCGGGCAGACTGAGAGCAGCAGAGATCGGATGGGAAAACAGCTCAGACTGCAAGTAGCCACTTTACATAAATAAAAAAAATTGCTAAAAGGAAAGGGAGGGAAATATAAGACTGTCTTTGGCGATCAAGGAAAGAACAATCGTAGCCACGTAGGCAAAGCAGCAAAGGCGGGGAAAGAGCAGATTGACTGCATCATTCATCTTTCCCTTTTTGTCTTGATGATGTCAACGGTCAGCTATTGACTATTACACTCCAGCCCCAGAGCGAAAAAAGGGGCAGACAAGCACTCGTAGTATCCATATACCGCAATGTCGCAATAGAGCTTAGGCTTTCCCTTCTAAAGTGTTTCTTTGTCCGATTGAACCTTCCGCAAACGTTCAGACACCCCAGCCCTAATTTGAAGGCCTGGGTCAGGGGGAAGGTGCCGCGAACCCCAATGCTCTGGCGAGCTATTGCAGGAAGCACAGGTGGCGCCTTCCCGTTTTCCCCCACAATTTTCTGATTCAACAATACCAAGCAAATTAATTTGTTGGCACAAAAACGGGCCCAATTGGAATTCTGTCCACAACTCTTTCTAGCAAAAAAGGACAGACTCGAAGCTTCACAACTTCTCACGACAGAGCTTCTACTCTTCCCCCCTTTTTCTGCCCAAAGTCGCACCTCTGCCACTTCTAGTATCGAGTATCCTTCTTTTCGTGTGATTCAACACCTCCTTATTGCGCAATATCCACCACTCGTCAGCCTCCTTTCCTCCCTTGTTTCTCGTTGGGTGTCCGTTTTCGTGCCTTCAGTTGCTTTGTCCTTTTTTGAGAGAGAGAGAGAGAGAGAGAGGACCATTGGTCGTGTGGTGTTGGATTTTTGAGTATTGAATCATCTTTGCATTTTGCATCTTGCATCTTTCTCATATTTTACTCCTCCCTTTTCTATTGTCCTGCTCTGAAGCTCTGCAACTCTTCCCCCCTCCATCCTCTTTTCTTTCTCCCGACAGCCAAGCCTTGTTTCTCTGGGCTCTCGCTTCCTGTCTCTTTTTGACTAATCAGACCGCTGTAAGTAGAAGTCCACACCTGCATGTCTGCAGTTTATTGGTCTTACCTTTGTTCCGGGGTTGGAACGCTTCTGCTCCTCCGTTGTCTCACCCCAGTTGTCTTACCCCCCATCTGTTCTCTGTGCTGTACGGAGTATTTCCTGCCCATTAACACCAGCCTCTTTCTGCTAGGCCGCATCTCGTCGTTCTGCCAACATGGCCAAGGTTTTTGTCGCCAATGTCAAGTCCGTGCTGAGCGGCGACACGCTCGTGCTGGCCAGCCCCAACAACCCGGCGCTTGAGCGGACGTTTTCGCTGGCCTTTGTGAGTGCTCCGCGCCTCAGCAAGGACAACGAGGAGCCGTATGCGTTCCAGTCGCGCGAGTTTCTGCGCACCTCCGTGCTCGGCAAGCAGGTGCAGTGCACCGTGCTGTACACCGTGCCCGCCTCGCAGCGCGAGTACGGCACCGTCGTGGTCAAGGACGGCCCTGCGCTGCCGGATGCCCCCGTCAGTGCGGGCTGGGTGAAGGTGCGGGAGGACGCCGGCCGAAAAGAGGAGGACGAGGCCATTGCACAGCGGCTGGCCAGTCTGCGCGCTCTCGAGGCCGAGGCCAAAGCGGCGTCCCGCGGACTCTGGTCCGGCAAGGCCGCCACCGAAGGCACCATTGAGGTGCAGCACGACCTGGACGGCCCCACCTTCTTGGCCAAGTGGAAGGGCAAGACCGTGGACGGCGTCATCGAGCGGGTTTTCGCCGGCGACCGGCTGCTGGCGCGGCTGCTGCTGTCAGAGCGCCAGCACTTGCAGGCCGTGACGCTCGTTGCCGGCATCCGCACGCCGGCAACCGAGCGCGTCGACACAGCCACGCGCAAGATCATCCAGGCCGCCGAGGAGCACGGCGCCGAGGCGCAGCGCTTCGTCGAGCAGCGGCTGCTGCAGCGCCAGGTCAAGCTGCACATTGTCGGCGCCACCCCGCAGGGCCAGCTCGTGGCCACCGTGCTGCACCCGCGCGGCAACATTGCCGTGTTCCTGCTCCAGGAGGGCCTCGCCCGCTGCAACGACTTCCACTCCACCCTGCTGGGCAGCGAGGGCATGGCGCCGCTGCGAGCGGCCGAAAAGACTGCCAAAGACGCCAAGAAACGCATACACAAGAACCACGTTGCCAAGACGACCGAGGGCAACCAGGATGCTATCGTGACCAAGATCATCAGTGCAGACACCATTTTAGTGTGGAGCAAGGCAAAGGGAGAAAAGAGGTATGTCTCTTTGTCTTTCTCTCTCTCTCTCTCTCTCTCTCTGTGTGTGTGTGTGTGTGTAGCTGTTACCTCCGCATCTCTCCGCAACTAACACGCCCCAGAATCCAGTTCAGCAGCATCCGTGGACCACGTGCAAACGACGCCGCCGAGGCGCCGTTCCGCGACGAAGCAAAGGAGTTTTTGCGCAAGAAGATCATCGGCAAGCACGTCAAGGTGGCTGTGGACGGCACACGGCCGGCAGCGGACGGCTACGAGGCGCGTGACGTGGCCACGGTGACGCAGGGCAACAAGAACGTTGGCGTGCTTCTGGTGCAGGCGGGCTATGCGTCGGTCATCCGCCACCGCAAAGACGACACGGACCGCGCCCCCAACGTGGACGAGCTGATTGCGGCGCAGGACAAGGCCAAGGAGGACAAGGTGGGCATGTGGTCGGGCAAAGCGCCCAAGGCGAAGCCGCTGGTGGACGCATCGGAGAGCGTGCAGCGGGCGAAAATACAGCTGGCCACGCTGCAGCGGCAGCGCAACATTCCCGGCGTGGTGGACTTTTGCAAGTCCGGGTCGCGCTTCACGGTGCTGGTGCCGCGCGAGGGCATCAAGCTGACGCTGGTGCTGGCGGGCATCCGGGCGCCGCGGGCGCCGGGCCGCAAATCCGAGGACGTGGGCGAGCCGTTTGGAGCCGAGGCGCTGGAGCTGGCGGTGCGGCGTTGCAACCAGCGCGACTGCGAGATCAACGTGATCGACATGGACAAGGCGGGCGGCTTCATTGGCGAGCTGTTCATCAACCGCGAGAGTTTTGCCAAGACGCTGGTCGAGGAAGGGCTGGCCACGGTGCACGGCTATTCGGCGGAGAAGTCGGGCATTGCCACCGAGCTGAATGCGGCGCAGACCCGCGCCAAGGAGGCCCGCAAGGGCCTGTGGCACGACTGGGATCCGTCGCAGGAGGAGCAGGAGGAGGATGCAGCATCGGTGGCGTCGAACGGCAAGAGCGGCCACAACGGAGCCGCTGCCGGCGGCGGCGACTCGGCCGAAGCACTGAACAAGCTGCCGACAGACTACCGAGACATTGTGGTGACAAACATTGACAGCAGTGGGCGCCTGAAGATCCAGCAGATCGGAGCGGGCACGGCGGCGCTGGAGACGATGATGACCGAGTTCAAACGCTTCCACCTGGACTCGGCCAACGTCAAGAGCAGCGACGCGATCACGAATCCCAAGGCGGGCGACTACGTGGCGGCGCGCTTTTCGCTGGACAACCAGTGGTACCGGGCGCGGATCCGGGCCAACGACCGGGCGGCACAGACGGCCGAGGTCGTGTACATCGACTACGGCAACAGCGAAAAGATCCCGTGGAAGCAGCTGCGGCCGCTGGACCCGGCCGGGCGCTTTGGCCCGCAGAAGCTCAAGCCGCAAGCCGTCGACGCCGAGCTGTCGCTGGTGCAGCTGCCGGGCAGCGCCGACTACCTGCGGGACGCGGTGCAGTGGCTGGCCGAGGCCACCGAGGGCCGCCAGCTCGTGGGCAGCTTTGACTGGGTCGACGCCAAGACGGGGCTGAACTACATCACCGTGTTCGATCCGTCGGCCGGCGACAGCACCGACCGCACACAGTCGCTGAACCGCGAGCTCGTCCGCAACGGCCACGGCATGGTGCCGCGCAAGCTCAAGCCGTGGGAGCGCAGCAGCGTGTGGGAGCCGACGCTCAAGGCTTTGCGCGATGCCCAGGAGGCTGCCAAGGAGGACAAGCTCGGCATGTGGGAGTACGGCGACATTACAGAAGATTGAGCGGGCGGCGGAGAGCGGTCTTTTTGGAAACTTGAAATCCCGGACTGCTGGGGTTTGGACGTTTTCTGGATACTGAGTTTCTGGATTTGCCGTCTGTTGTTTGGGCTGTCTCTGTTAGCATTGGCCGGAACATCTGCAGTGTGCAGCACTGAAAAAATGGAGAGGGCTGAAAAAGGCAAATACGAAGGCTATAAAAGTGCAAAAAACTCGAAGATATGTTTCATAGTTACGACACGAGAAAGGATGAAAAAGTCAAAAAAGTATAAATAAAAATGAATGATTATGCTTGGATCGCACCACTCGCGACATTCGGGGATTTATGAGTTAGATTTGTTTTTTCCTTTTCATTTATTCCATCTCAAAGTCTCTATGCACACTCTCCCCCCAAAAGTAAAGCTGATCGGGGGTCGTTCTGTTGCAGTTCAGTATTATTGCCTTTGCTCTGTCAAAAAATTCTCTTTCCCATCTTTGTCAATTCCAGGGTGTCCTCCTCCCCCCATTGTCATAAAAAATAAAAAACACTTTTAACTTGCCTGACGCCGCTGAGGACGCCATGCCATTTTCAAGTTTCAAAAAAGAAGCCAAAAAAGAAAAGTAAACAAAGGCAAAAAGCACAGCACAAAAAAAAAAAAAAAAAAAAAAAAAAAAAAAAACCCAGGCAAGCCAAAACAATGCTACATTCTGCCTTTCCCCCCGGAAAACACACCCATTCTCACCTTCATCCCCTAATGAGCCCCCTCCAACCCCCCCCTTTGCTCCCTGCTCCTCCCACAAAAACGTTTCATTGGCCTCTCTCGTCTCTCGTCTTTGCCGCGGCCGCCCTTGTTTTGTGATGTTTACTTGAGGGGCCAGGTCTTTGCGCTCTCCGCCACATCGCTCCGGTGAGTGTCCAGTTGAGGGCGTGAGGAAAAAAAGAGAAAAGGAGGGAAAAAAAAAGGCAGAGTCAAGGTCAAGTAGTTCTCCGTCCTGTCTCTCAATCTTTCATTTTGGTGTCGTCGCCTTCGCTTCCGCGGATCCAGAGAACATTGTTGCAGCTGCAAAAAAAAGTCAGTTTGTTTTCGCTTCGTCTCTAACTTCCTTCGCGTCTTCCTCCCGTTCCGCCTCTTTCGGCTCTTCCACTTCGTCCACTTCTCCCTCCTTTTGCCTCTTTATATTGGCCTCTCGCACCCGCCCCAAGCTCCAAACCCAAACTCACCGTATCAACACCTGGCCCAGCTGGCCGGTGCACTCGCCCCGAATGAACTCTTCCGTGTCGGACAGCTGCAGATTCATGTAGCTGTCGATGGACACGAGCGCGCCTTTGTATTCGGTCTCGCCCCACTTGAGCCGCACGGCGACAGGCTTGCCCACAAGGTCCTGGAGCATGGGACGAGGGTTGACTGGCATAAAACTCATGGCGGGCAGAATGTGAGCAGGAGGCGGGCGCGTGGGCTGGTGGCGGGTCGCGGTGGTGGTGATGTATTGTGGTCGTTTGGCGGTGGGATTGTCGTGGAGGAACACAGCTTTCCTGTGTCGCCTATTATTTTTATTTTTTATTTTCAGTTTTGGTCCCAAGGAGCTATCCTGACTAAGAAGCAAGGCTACAGCGGCCTATAGCTGGCAGTAGCAGGTTTTTGCCAGCTGGCAGGCACTGCCAGCCAGAGGTCCACCTCCCCCACTACGAGTACGCGAGTACCCCGCAGCTCAGAGCTCAGAGCAACGAGCACTCGAACTGGTAGAGTATGGATAAGATTTATGAGAGCTACAAAGTATTTGCAAAGCATTACAAAGTTGCGGTCATGAGAACAACGCCTGATCTGCATGACCGGCCCGCCAAACTAAAAAGCCTCAGCACCGTTACAGACTGTTGTTTTACTCTGGGCGATATACCCTTCAGGTATTATCAATCTCACAATGCCATGCCAAGCTTCACTCGTCAGAAAGGAAATAAAGGAAATAAAACCGTCAGCATTGATTAGAAAAGAAGTACCTCGAGCTGAGTCATGGCCCTGCAGCGAGAGAGAGGACAAGGCTCATTTCACGGGTAGCGTCCTGTTGGCACCTCTATGGATATTGCGTTAATAATCAGCTATCAGCAATAACAAACAGGGTGTGGGAGAAGGCGAAAGAAGAAGAAGGGAAAAACGTGAGATTCTCGCCCTCACTAAACTTGAACTAGCTGTTTTGAAGCCTGTTAGAGCAGAGAGCCGATCGGAAAGGGTGGGGGCACTGTGTCATAAGCAGTTACAGCGGTCTATCCACAATGGCCGCAGTCGCCATCCTGCCACTGACGTCGGAAGACCTCAGGAGGGGTGTTTCTGTTTCCATGGCCTCCCCCCCTCCTTCCCTTCCAATCATGGGGCTAAAAAAAAAGCGTGCATAGTAACGAAAGTACGAGGCCGCAACCCCCAATGCGACTGGTGGTGTAATTCAACATATATTATCCACGCGGAGCCGGTTGAGAGCTTTTCTTGTTTTTCTCTTCTCAATTCCCTCTTGGATCTTCCTTCTTGATTTGTTTTGGGTTCAGTCTTATATATATACAGACATTGTTGCAGATTATTTTCCCTTTATACAAGTCTGTATTTTCTATTCTGTCTTGGAATTTTTTCTGGTGCTTTTGCAAACCGAAAAAAAAAGAAAAGACATTTCCCCCCCCCTTTTCCTCCTTGTCAGATCAATTGCATGACATTGCAGTCCACCATGGCGAGCTCTCTGGATCAGCTTAAAGCCTGCGGCACGGTATGTGTTTGGACAAACATGGCATTCCCCAAGCCTCAAGTCCCAATGCCACATTGTTGAGACGGGTCCAGCCTGTCTCTTTTCCTCTCTTGGGCTATGGCTGACTTTTTCTTTTTTGCTGTCATAGGTTGTCGTCAGCGATACTGGTATGTTAACCCGCTGTCATTCTTGTTTGGTTGATGGACTTGACCCGGCAGTTCCGCTCGAGGCAGATGCTAACGTTTTTTCTTTCTTCCAATAGGCGACTTTGCTTGTACGTGATGCTTTGGATGCCTTCCGCGTTCCGTTCTTCCCGTCTGGGGATTCCCTGAGAATTCCCCGAGGATCCCCTTTTGCTTTACTTCTGTACTCGTGTCTGCTGCATTGAACTCACACCAAGAATATAGCCATCGCCAAGTACAAGCCCCAGGATGCCACGACCAACCCGTCGCTGATCTTGCAGGCGGCCAAGAAGCCCGAATACGCCAAGCTGATTGACGCTGCCGTGGCCTACGGCAAGGAGCACGGCGGCTCCGTCGACGACCAGGTGGAGGCGGCGCTGGACCGGCTGCTCGTTGAGTTTGGCCGCGAGATTCTCAAGATTGTGCCGGGCAAGGTGTCGACGGAGGTCGATGCGCAGTACTCGTTCGACACCAAGGCGTCGGTGGACAAGGCGTTGCATATCATTGAGGTGAGTTTTGGTGTGGTGGTGGTGGTGGTGGTTACAGTCACTTTATAACTGCCATTTGCCAATCTTTGGCAACCGTTTGGCCCCCTTTGGCCCCTTTTTGGTGCCCAGCGCTAACTCAAAACGCAGCTCTACAAAGACCAAGGCATTCCCAAGGAGCGCATCCTCATCAAGATCGCCTCGACCTGGGAGGGCATCAAGGCGGCCGAGATTCTGCAGCGCGACCACGGCATCAACTGCAACCTGACGCTCATGTTTTCGCTGGTGCAGGCCGTGGCGGCGGCCGAGGCCGGGGCCTTTCTGATCTCGCCCTTTGTCGGCCGCATTCTCGACTGGTTCAAGGCCCACACCAAGCAGGAGTACAGCAAGGAGGCCGACCCCGGCGTGGCCTCGGTCAAGACCATCTTCAACTACTACAAGAAGCACGGCTACAAGACCATTGTCATGGGCGCCTCCTTCCGCAACATTGGCGAGATCACCGAGCTGGCCGGCTGCGACTACCTGACCATTGCCCCGGCCCTGCTGGACCAGCTGCTCAACTCGACCGAGGCCGTGCCGGCCAAGCTCAACGCCGCCGCCGCCGCCGCCCTCGACATCCCCAAGCTGTCGTACATCAGCGAGGAGTCCAAGTTCCGCTTCGACTTCAACGAGGACCAGATGGCCGTCGAGAAGCTGCGCGAGGGCATCAGCAAGTTCGCCGCCGACGCCGTCACGCTCAAGGGCATCCTCAAGGCCAAGCTGACGGCGTAGGAGAGCTGCAAGGAAGTGTTGCAAAGACAAGGTGGTGTCGCAGAGACGACACCGTTGAAACAAAAACGCTAAGAGACAGCGTGTGTGGGATGTGTATCGGGCAAACTCTCGCTGCCATAGCCTAATAAACTCATCACACTGGTTAGAAACGAACCGCAAAAAAAAAACATAACTTTTCCGGGGAGAAAAAATGTAGAGAGCTGCAGAGTCTGGGGGTTTCAGAGGACAATACGCCGAATAGATGTTGGGTTGGAACCGGCCATAAAATTGTTTATGGAAGACGGCAATTGTGAAATGTTGTTCTTCCGTTCTTCCGATTCTGCCTTCGTTTTGCTAATCTTGTACTTAACTTGAAAATGGCACGCTTTCAGCGACCTTCTTTGGCAGTATTCGGATGATGTTGACGCCGGCCCTTACTCCTTGTGTAAAGTGTCACTTTGTTTTTTCACCACTCCTTGAGCTGTCATTGTGTGTCTTTTTTGTCACGAGCCTCCTTCTCGAGGTTCGACCAAAAATGTTATACAGTATTAACCCAAGAAACAAGAACGTAACACGGCTAGGGCCAGTAATAAGAACAGGAAACGAAGCAAAAAAAAAAAAAAAAAGAAGGTTATATTAAAAACCAAATGGGAAGCCAAACACCACACACACTCAAAAAAAAGGTGCCAAAAATGCCAATTTGCCATCAAAAGAAAAAACGATTCAAAAACTGGTATCCCTGAATTCCCGTTACTGATTATTAGTGAATTGTTTCTTTGGCGCTGACGCAACGCGCTGGACTTGCTCAATACGATGATGCACCCGGCCGTCGCGGCCCGGTTCCAGAATCAGTGCCGTCAGCTGCCGCCCGTAGACACAGCCCGAGTCCAGACCGAAGGTGTAGCCGGTGTCGGTGGGCAGCAAGTTCTTCTTCGATCTCGTTCCGCCGCCGCTGTTGCTGGCGCCGCGGCCGAAAAGCCGGGCAAAAAAGCTCTTGCTGGGCTGCGATACCGGCGGCACGGCCAGACCTGTGATGGCATCGTGGCCATAGATCACCGTCGTGGTGATGGAGACGTTGTTGTAGTTGTTGTTGCTGCTGTGGTACTGCATGCCGCCGGCCTTGTCTGCCTTGGCCGCCTTGGCTGCTGCCGCCTTGGCCTCGGCCGCCCGGGCGTGCTGCAGCTGGTTCCACACGGCAGCCCAGGGCAGGCGCTCGCCCGGCCGGCCGTCTTTCTGGTAGAAGTGCGCCTCGATGGGAAGCAGCACCAGGTCGGATTCGGACGGATTGGCCGTGGCCAACATGTTTCTGCTGCCGCTCAGGCTGCCGCCGACGCTGCCGGCCACGCTGCTATCGTAGCCCCAGATGGGCGGGTGGTCCACGTCGGGGCCGTAGGCTTTGTGCTGCATGCTCTCGAACAGGGCGTCGACCTTGGCGCCCGGCACCTGCACGCGGTCCTTGGGCTTGATGCGGGTGTGCGACATGGCGCGCACCTGGGCCTCGACCTGGCCTTGGGCGATCTGGCGGCGCACCTCGTCGGCCGGGTGCACGAGGCTGCGCATGTTCATGACCGAGAACGGGTCCTGGCGCGCCAGCGGCAGCCCGGGCACCAGGCCGGCATGCACAACAACAATGTCGTCAAAGGGCGAGATGCCCGGCACGGTGGCGGCGTTGCTGGCGATGGTCTCGGGCAGAACGCGTCCCAGGTGCAGAATGACCGGCAGCCCGGCCAGCCAGCGGATCTGCGCCGGCGTCAGGCTCGTCGCCGTGGCGCGGTCGGGCCCGTCGCCTTTGGAAAAGGGGTTTTGCTCCAGGGGGTCGACGCTGAGATCGGCGTTGATTCGCTCGTGGTCAAACGTGTCCTCCTCCGGCCGGTGCTTCTTTTTCTTTTCGTCCGGACTCAGGCCAAGCATCGACAGTATCGGGTGCTTGGCTGCGTCTTCGGCGGCCTCGGCCGCGGACCACGCCAGTTCGTCTTGTTCGCGCTCCAAGGCCGCTTCGGCACGCGCGCGCCGGCCCTCGGCCTCGATGCTGGCGAGCTTCTGGCGGCGGAGCCGCTCCTGCTCCTCCTCGCCGGCGGTCACGGCGCCGCTGGCGTCTCCGCCGCTCGCAAAGCCGCCGTCCTCGTCGAGCGCATACGTGGCCGACATGGACTCGTGTACCAGCAGCACGCGGTCCTCGTGGTTCCCGCGCACGGCGCTGGCTCCCAGCTCCATGGCCAGCTGCACCACGCC
This sequence comes from Raffaelea deltoideospora, assembly GCA_019925385.1. Classification (NCBI taxonomy): domain Eukaryota; kingdom Fungi; phylum Ascomycota; class Sordariomycetes; order Ophiostomatales; family Ophiostomataceae; genus Raffaelea; species Raffaelea deltoideospora. The sequence goes on along the minus strand of JADHKP010000004.1, from coordinate 363,022 downwards.
GGCGCTGTCGGGGCCCTTGTTGACCAGGTCGCCGACCAGGACGAGATGGTCACGCTCCACACTGAAGCCGACCTTGTCCAGCAGCGCCTCCAGGGAGGCCCGCTCGCCGTGCACGTCGCCCACAAAGACAAGGCGTCTACGGCGCAAGGGCTCAGACGGCGATGCCGCTGCAGACGCCTTGCCGCCGGCGCGCAGGGCGTCGTCATCCATCACCAGCTCAACCGGCAGCTCGGCGATAAAGTTGTTGAGGCCCTTCACCGCAGGGCGGCCGCCCACGTCGTACTGCATGCTGATCATCTTCTTGGGAATCTTTTCCGGCCCGTTCTCACCGTCATCCTCCTTCTCCTTCGCCTTCTTTTCCTCGGCCTTCTTTTCCTCGGCCTTTTTCTCCTCGGCCTTCTTCTCCTCGGCCTTCTTCTCCTCGGCCTTTTTCTCCTCGGCCTTCTTCTCCTCGCCCTTGCCGGCTGGGAAGGGGAAAGGCCGGCCGCTGTCTTTTTGCGGGGGCGCCTTGGACGCGTCCTCCGACCCGGGCTCTTTTGGCGATGTGTCGTCAGAAGCTTTTATTGGCGGAGCAGCGCCAGGCTTCTCTGCTTTGGGCTGCCCTTTCTCATCTTCTGGCGACAGTGCCGGCATGAAACGTTGCAATGCCTCATCGTGCTGGTGTGTGTAGCCAAGGTAGAAGGCGGCCAGGGTAAGAAAGACAATGACGAGGAAAACACGCCGACGACGAAACCGTCCGAAGAAGCGGGTCATCGTCGGCGCGGCTTAAGCGAAGGAGAGAGAGAGAGAGAGAGAGAGAGAGGTGGGCGAACAAAAGGCGCTGAACGAATGGCAGAGCCCCCCTTCCCCTAGTTGACTCTCGGCCCTGTCGCGAAAGCCTTTAACGTGGCTTCGATAATGGGCACTTCCCGCTGCCAGATCGGGACACAAAAATCTCATCTGCTTTCCCCAATCCCAGCCTTGCAAATGGCCAGCCAGCCAGCCACCAACGCAGGATAACTAGATCGAACCTGCAGCGGCGGGCCAAAAAAGCTAAAATAAAAATAAAATAAAGTAAAAAAAATGCGGCCCGGCTTGAGCAGCCGCTGCTAGGCGAAACTCGAGAAAGAATGGGGGCGAGGAAAGGCCAAAATGATAGAGAGAGCGAGCGAGCGAGCGAGCGAGATCGTGGATTCGCGTTTCGATGGCTGAATTGCGAATGGCTCTCCCAAAAATGGCGTAAGACGATGGTCGCGTGCCCAAAATGGAATTGAGGCCCCAGAGGCTCACGTCAAGCAGACATATGGATACCCCAAGTTATTTGCAAGTACCGAAACGGGTATCATTTAAAGAGAAAGGGTGTCAAAAGTTGCGCGCAAATGGGGAATGAGAGGGTAAAGTGTCAAAAGACAAGATGTACGGAGTAGAAAGGGAGTTTAGAAAGCAAAAGGGAGAAGAAGAAAAAAAAGAACACAAAAGTACGACATAGGCCTGAATAGCCGTCGAAAAAACGCCCCCATAGGCAAATCTTACGCCAAGCAAAATAAATCAAGAACTGCGGATGCCAAGGCTCCACCCCTTTAACCTTGCTGTCCTGTCTGTTCTTGCCTTGTCCACTGTCTCGCGGTGTTCATTCCACCGAGTAAGAGTACTTACTCCGTACGTCGTAATACTCCCTATTATTTACTCGTAGATACATTGCAACCGCAAAGCGTACGTACGCACTCCCATTGCTCTTGCCGTTCTTCTGTCGACAATGGCAAGAGTGGCGCCTTCCCATTATCGACAAATCATCGACAGAACAGCGGCAAGCACGCGTCATTTTGGACGTTTCTAACCTGATCTGTTTTGCACCGCAAAACGTTGCTGTCGTATCTGGTTATTGCCCTTTTTTTGTTTGTTTGTTTTACAAAATAGTTGAATACCAACGCTGCCGGCAGGAGTCCTTCGGACTGTGCGAGTCGTCCCTGCCTCGTCCTTTTTCGTGCTGCATGGCAGCTCTTTCTGAAGGACAAGCATAATGCACGACGTAGCATTATTGCGTAGCCAGCATGACACTAACAAAGGGGCTGTCTCCTAGAGTAATAATCCACAAGCTAGGGGTGTGTGGCATCCCCGGCCAGCCCGCAAATTTAAGATAGTGCACGCGTATTAGCGTACGAGTATCCATATGTGCTGTGAAGGGGTATTAAAAGCTCCCCAGACTGTCCTGTGTGAGACAGTCAAATACGGACGATATCGATACTCGTAATTCGACTTCTGTGCTATGCCAAGCATATCCATACTCGTACTCCTAAATACGAGTACGATGCTCCGCGGAGTAATATCCATACGTACGTCGTACAATACGAAACATGGCAGCGCAATATGAGTGCGTCGTATTTTCAGCCATGGGATTTGTCGTTCACAGCGGCTTTTCACTAATTCTCTCCGTTCCGAAAACGTGCCAAGGCTTTAGAGTGGCTACATTGGATCAGCTCGCCGTATCTCGCCCCTAACCCTTCAAATATACTCCCATACGCAGTGAACAAGTCTATACATTTTTTTGTGTCGGCGTACAAAGGTCTTTCTGACCCCCAGACATGCGATCGGCGTGTCTATGACACAAGGCCTTGATGTCTGCGGTGTTGGATCAGGACTTGCTGATGTCACAGGATAAGAAGAAAGATTAGAAAAAAAAAATGCGCTATTAGACTTTGGCGCTATCGATTTCGTTTAATGAAGAGCGGCCACGTTACGCGGCCGCCACGGGTGTGGCAGTAACCCAGAAAGGGCAGGTATGCGCATGACCTCTACGAGTAAGAACGCTGGGCTGTAATATGCTGCCGCACTGAAATTGGCGAATGCAGTGCTCCGTCCAATACTCGTACGGTACTAATGCAGCACCAGCCGCACCTTCCCAAAGCCCACTCCCTGCTTATCTACGGCACAACCGCCGAATCCCAAACGGTCTGCTGATGCCAGCCATCTTATCTGCCCCTATTACAGATTCTCTTTACGAGTACTCCGTAATACTCTACATTTGACGGTAGGTAAACTCTGATTTTGCTGGCCAGCCGTCGTCGTCCCGGCCGACGGGCTGTAGCATAGAGTCGTTTTAGTAATAATGCTCTGTGCTTCGTCATGACAGCGCGGAGTCTACCGTGTCAGCGTTTTTAGTAATGGTGGCTAGCCTTGATAGTACGGAGTAATACTTACTCGTAAACCCGTCATTACAGCCTTTTAAAGTACAATCAGCGCAGGGCTGCGGCACAACGAGTTACCAGCTTAAATGTGTTTTAAAATGCCACTTGAGCCTGGGCCTGCCCTTCTGGTAATCTCCTGACACGACGTATTATTACAATACACACCGTTGCCCATGCAGACTCTCCAGCGAGTTGTGCAGACATGGGGCAAGTTTCGACCTCCGTATGGAGTATAGCCATAACTTTTCTTAAAACTGTGACGTCTTCCTTTGCCGTTTGTCGAGCTCCTTTCATTCATGTCTATTTTGTTGTGTGTAGTTTGCCTCAAACGCCCAGTATATATGCCTGGTCCTTTTTTGTCTCCCATAGATGATCATGTAGCCTTTTTTCTTTTTCTCTTTTTTTGCCGGACACCGACCTATATCGTACACAGCTCCGTCGGGCCGTGATCGCAAACCACAATGCCATTGACGGTCGGGATTTTCTGCGGACAGCCCCGTACGCACAGCTCTTGCAGTATTCGCTTTGAGTTCTTCGCCTTTCTTCGATGCCAGCTTGTCTTCCACGGCTCCGTTCGTCCTGAGCGCTCTAGTTCTTCTTTGCCGCCGCCGCCGCCGCCGCCTGCTGCCGACGATATTGCTCGTTCTCGGCCTCGCGCCAGTCGACCGGCGCCGGCTCGTTGCCCGACGTCTCCTTGACGACGCCGGCAAACGCCGGCCGGCCGGCGTACAGCTGGCGCGGTGGCTCTGACTGTTGTGAGGAAGAAGAAGAAGAAGAAGAATCGGCCGCCGCGCCGTCGTCCGTCCCCGTCGGCGTCTTGACCAGCAGCTTGGCCCCCGCCGGCTGGTTGCCGCGAAAGCGCTTGCGCATGTCGATCATGCCGCGACGGCACTCGCCAAAGCTCCTCTTGAGCTGCTGGCAGCGCAGCGGCAGCGTGTCGGAGAGCGGGTCGCGCAGACACTCGGCGGCCGAATGGCGATGGACCATGACGCAGTCCGACTCCTGGAGGCACTGGGCCAGTGCGGCGCCTGTTCAAAAAAAGTTTTAGTATAGGCAGAGGCAAGGGGGCAGGACACCGGGCTGAAAAGCACGCGCACAACTTAAAAAAAGAAAGACAGGAACAAAGGAAAACACGCACGAAGCTCTTTACACGAACTGGGCATGGTGATGCTGTTGTGTGGTGCATGGCCAATTGCCGGCAAGGATCAGGCAAAAAAGGGCTGCGAAGACGAAGCAGAGCTTTCTTCTGGAGGCGGTTGTATCGTATGATGAAGAAACGCTTGCTATTGGCCCAGCTGTTTTAGCCTGCCTGCTTTGCGCCCGTTGGAAGTATTAATAAGGATACACTGCGCACTGTTAAACCGATATTTTTGCTTATATAACCCGGCTACCGGCTCGAGAGCTTTCACATGTGACATCACTGCTGGCTGTTGGACTGTTTCCCATTTGCAACCCCTTGTCTCTTTTCAACCTTCTTTTTGATCCTTTAAATCTCATTTTCTCTTTTTTTTTTGGTTTCCCCAAGCAAACGACAAATGCCGCCACCCTTCTGCGCGGCGCTTTTGAGAATCGTCTCTTGCCTCGTGGTATCTTTCATCGCCTCCACGACGTGTACGAAGTATTATCCCTTATAGCGCCTCGTCGACGCCATTCCAGCTACAACAATCTGGGCCATGCATTCTTGGAGTCGTCAGCGCGTCCCCAGCAGGCCTTTCTAGTTTTTTTTTTTTTTTTCCTTTTTTTTTCCCTCCAAAGTTGCCTTTCTCTCTTTCTCTCTCCCTTCCTCCTTTTCTCTTTTTCTCTCTTTTGTCCTGCTTCGTTTTGGCTTCGTCTCTCTTGCGGCTTTCCTCGACTGGTCAACCCGAGTCGCAACTATGCCAGTTCCTTTTATTGGACGGCTAAATGTGTGAGTTTATTGAAGGTTCTGTGGGCCCTGCTTCTGGTTTGGAACTGTCTGCTGACGACCAATCTTCATACCAAACCAGGCTTGAATACACGGCCCTGATCGGCTCGTTTGGGCTTGTCATTCTCGAGGCTGTGATTCGCATTCTCACGCTGGCCTTGCGTACGTTTTTTTGCTGCTTGCCCCCATGCCCATATAGCGGATCCGCGTCTGTTTAACAAAGACGGCATATTTTTTACTTTTTTCTTCTTCTAACACACTCGCCAGCCAACTCGCTCCTTCATCTCTTCTACCGCGCATCAAGACGGTTGTTTAATCGATTTACCAGTCCCGCACAGAAGCGGGCAGAACAAAAGAAAAAGTGTGAGTTTTGCGTTCTATGCTCCGGCTGTCCAAGAGCCTTTCTCTGTCGTCTATTGTTGTCTGCCTCTCAAAGACCCTTCGCTCATCATTCAGCCATCTCGAGCAAGATCCGCGACGCCCCCGACTTTGTCGAGCTCTGCCGGCTGTTTGGCTACACGGCCGAGGAGCATGTGTTCCAGACCAAGGATGGCTACCTGCTGGGGCTGCACCGGCTGGCGTGGCGGCCGGGCGAGGAAGACAGCAAGGTCAACGCGCCGGGCAGCCGAAACATGCGCACGGTGCCGAGCGTGACCAAGCCGGTGGTGTACATGCACCACGGCCTGCTGATGAACAGCGAAGTGTGGGTGGCGACGACCGAGGCGCAGCGCTGTCTGCCGTTTGTGCTGGTGGAGCGCGGCTTTGACGTGTGGCTGGGCAACAACCGCGGCAACAAGTACTCGAAGAAGGCGGTGCACTGCTCGGCCAAGAGCCCGGCGTTCTGGAACTTCTCCATCGACGAGTTTGCCTTCCACGACATCCCCGACAGCATCGCGTACGTGCTCGAGACGACGGGGCGGCCGTCGCTGTCGTACATTGGCTTTTCGCAGGGCACGGCGCAGGCGTTTGCGGCGCTGGCCATCCACCCGCGGCTCAACGAGCAGGTCAACGTGTTCATCGCGCTGGCGCCGGCCATGTCGCCGGCCGGCCTGTCCAACGGCGTGGTGGACGCGCTGGTCAAGGCGTCGCCGCAGGTGCTGTACCTGCTCTTTGGGCGGCGGTCCATTCTCAGCTCGGCCACGCTGTGGCAGTCGATTCTCTATCCGCCGCTCTTTGTGCGCCTGATCGACCTCGGGCTCGCCTTTCTCTTTGGCTGGCGCACGCAGAACATGGACGTGTCGCAGAAGCTGGCGGCCTACCCGCACCTGTACTCCTTCACCAGCACCAAGTCGGTCGTGCACTGGTTCCAGATCATCCGCACCAAGTCGTTCCAGATGTACGACGACGACGTGCACCCGCCGCTCACGCTGCAGCGCGACCGCCACACAAAGGTGGCCAAGTATCCGACGCGCAACATCAAGACGCCCGTGGTGCTTGTCTATGGCGGCAGCGACTCGCTGGTCGACATCACCGCCATGCTCCGCGAGCTGCCGCCGCGCACGCTGGCCACCGAGATCCCGCACTATGAGCATCTCGATTTTCTGTGGGCCCGCGACGTCGACTCCCAGGTGTTCCCCCATGTGTTTGATGCCCTCGACAGCTTCACCGACGCCGAGCACAGCCCCGAGGAGTATGCCCGTTACCGCAGCGCCCGCCACTCCAGCATCGGAGCTGCCCACCACTTCGATGCGGCCCTCAAAGTACCCGATGCCTCCATTCGCCTCGGTGCCGCTAACCACGTCACCAACAACAGCAGCAGCCTCAGCGCCAACAGCAACAGCAACAACACCAGCATCAGCACTGCACACCCGCAGCATGGGAACGCTGGCCGCCGCGGCAGCGACGCCAGCGACCACAGCGGCGCACCACCCTCACCGCTGCCTCTGGATGTGACTGCCGAAACAGCCTGGGTAACGGACCGGTTTGAGCCGGCAGCCAGCGCTCATGATGCCGCTTATTTTCCAGGTGAAACAGCGGAAATGTCGGCGTCCTTCAAAGAGCAGCAGCGGCCCAGCACATCCGGCACCGACTCGGACGGCTATGGCACAGGCTCAGTCGTGGGACGGCCGGTGGCTGGGGGCAGTTCTTTGAGGCCCCCGTCATCCTCGCAGCAGCAGCAGCAGCAGCAGCAGCCACTGCGCAGTGCCATCAGCGTCAGCATTGACTCGCTGAAAGCTGGCCGAGGCGGCAAGACCGGTGGCATCCGCGTAGGCAGCAGCAAGGCCGTGGGCGGCGTGACGACAGAGGCGGCTTTGGTCAACGCAGGGGCAGCTGCAGCAGGGTCATCTGCAGTATCGATTTCGTCTGACGATGGCCGCGGCGGAGGCGGATTGGGGCGAGGCAGGACCCGGCGCATGGTGTCGTGATAGAGGTGAAAGCGGCTGACTCTGTGAGTATGCGATTGTGTGTGTGTGACTGTGTCGCATTGTGTGTATATATATCATTGCTTTTTGCAAATATGTGACTGTGTCACTTTGAGTGTATATATATCACTGCTTTTGCAAGGCAAACATACCAAGTTTTGGGACGGCAGTTGTCATGGCATGTATTGGAATAATGGCGCATGGGGGGTGTTGGGTTATGTAACATTATTTGCATGTTTGAGGAGCAGGGTCGGACTAGCTTGTGATTGTGGTCTTGTCATTTGCTCATATGCAGTTTGTTGCTCTTGGTATTCTTGACTGGTTATTCGGCGATGTTTGCCACCAGCTGATCTACTCGGTGCAGCCCAGATCGTCTTTGTCCGCCAGCTGATCTAACCTGGTGCAGCCCAGACCCTGTTTACCCGCCAAGTGATCTAACTCGGTGCAGCCCAGACCCTCCATGGGCTGTTTCTTTTGTTTTCCTTTTGCCCTTCCTGGTGCTTAATCTGGTGAATGGCGTCTGCCTCACGGTCAGAGAGAGTCCCTCGTGAGCACCCCCCCTTGAGTCCGGTCTGAACAGGTTTGCCTCGTTCTCTTCGCCGTCTACGCGGCATATTCCTTGTTGAATGCGCGACCAATGACCATGCGCCGTACTTCGCTGGTGCCGGCGCCGATTTCGTAGAGTTTTGCGCTGCTTCGTTAGCAATGAAAGGAAAGAAGGGAGAGGAGAAGGGAGAGGAGAAGGGAGAGAAGAAGGGAAAGGAGAAGGGAGAGGGGAAGGGAGAAGGGGAGGGGCAATTCCGAGGCTGCTCACTCTCGCATGATGCGGCTGGCGGGCATTTCCTCCATGTAGCCCATGCCGCCCAGCAGCTGGATGCAGTCGAGGGCGACCTCGGTGGCGCGCTCGGCGGCATAGAGGATGGCGCCGGCGCAGTCCTGGGTGCGGATCAGGCCGGACTCGTCGACCTGGCGGGCGGTGGCATAGGTGTAGGCGCGCGACGCCTGCAGTTTTGTGTACATGTCGGCGAGGCGGCCCTGGACCAGCTGGAAGGAGGCGACGGGGACGCCGAACTGGCGGCGGGCGTGGACGTAGGGCAGGGCGACGTCGAAGAGGGCGGCGTGCATGAGGCCGAGGGGCCCGGCGCTGAGGACGAGGCGCTCGAGATCGAGGCCGCTCATGAGTACGCGGGCGCCGGCGTTGACGGCGCCGAGCACGCGGTCGCGCGGCACAAAGACGTTGTCGAAGACCAGCTCGCCCGTGGGGCTGCCGCGCATGCCCATCTTGTCGAGCTTGCGGGCGCAGGCGAAGCCGGCGAGAGGCCCGTCGCTGGAGCTGCCGGAGCTGCCGGTGACGTCGAGCAGAAAGGCGGTGATGCCCTTGGAGCCGGCGTCGGGCGCAGTCTTGGCGTAGACAACGACGACGTCGGCGTCGGGGCCGTTGGTGATCCACATCTTGCTGCCGTTGAGCAGGAAGCCCGGGCGGCCACGGGCGTCGACGGCCTCGCGGGCGGTGGTGCGCATGCTGATGACATCGCTGCCAGCGCCGGACTCGGACATGGCCAGGGCGCCGACGCGCTCGCCGGCCACCAGGCCCGGCAGAAAAGCCTGCTTCTGGGCGTCGGTGCCGTGCAGCTGGATCTGGTTGACGCACAGCTGCGAGTGCGCGGCATAGCTCAGCGCCACCGACCCGCTGGCCCGCGACAGCTCCTCCATCACCACGCAGTGCGCCTGGTAGCCCAGTCCCAGCCCGCCCACGTCCTCGTCCACGGTGATGCCCAGAAAGCCGGCCGCGCCCAGCTTCGGCCAGAGGCCGGCCGGGAAGCTGTTGCTCTTGTCGGCGGCGGCCGCCACCGCCTCGCTGATCTCGCGCCGCGCAAAGTCTTGCACGCGCTCCCGCAGCTCGTCCAGCTCGTCCTGCGTCGGTGGCACAAAGCCCTTGGGGTGTTTGGACTTTGACGAGGCCAGCCGTGTCTGGGGGGGGAACGGCCGGCCAGCCTGGCTCGATGCTGGCAAGCCGGGGGTGGCCCTCGACAAGGCAAACAGCGGCGAGGCAGAAAGGGGTCGACAGGGTCGAAGCGTGCGGGCCAGTGGCCTAAGTACTCGAACACTGGCCATTGGCGATGAGTGTGTGTGTGTGTGTGTGTGTGGTGAGGAGAAGGAAAGAGAAAAAGAGGGGATAAAGAGAGAGAAAGAGAAAGAGAGTGAATTATCGTGAAAGATCTGAGAAAAATACAAACTGGGAACACTGGGAACCCTGGGAACACTGGGAACGGCCAGGAATGGAAGCTGCGAAAAAGAGAGACATGAGGTTGTTGTACTCGTATGGATGCTGAGCATGCCCCACAAGGGAAGGAATGACCGAATGGGACTTTTGGACAGGGAAGCGCGAGCGGCTGCCAGCGGCTTTTCACGGCACACAGTAGTGTGGGTTTCCCCATGGGGCAGGGACGACCGTCGGCCGCGTGTAGCGCCTGCATTCTCAGAACCCCCCAAAGAAAGAAGGGAAACTCAGAACGCAACAACAAGGGAAAGAAGGAAAGTGATAAAGAGCAGAAAGAAATCCCACACGATTTTACACAAAAAAGAAGTACGAAAACCTGAAAGGCCCAAGAAGCTCTTCGTCTTTAACATCTTCACTCCCGCCGACATGCCAATTCCTGTCGCGCGGCTTGCACCGCCGGCTCTCTGCCGGACGTGTCGTCGCGTGTCGGCGAGGACAACAGCAGCAGGAGCAACGTCAGCAGCAGCAGCAGCAGCAGCAGTGGCAGCAGCCAAAACAATATCTACAGCGACGACAGCGACAACAGCATTGACAGCAACGACAGCAACGACAACGACAACGACTGCCTCCACACTGGCGACACGGCTTCGGCTTCCGCGCGCATGCAGCCGCGGCATTGCCGGATTTGCAGCAGCCGGGCCGACGGAGGCGGCGCTGACACGGCTGCCGACGGCGCTGGACACCAGCTCGGACGAGTTCCGCGAAAACAGGCAGTTGATGGAGGCGGCGGTGGCGCAGGTGGAGGCGCTGACGCGGCGGGCGCAGCAGGGCGGGCCGGCGGCAGCGCGGGCCAAGCATGTCGGGCGAGGCAAGATGCTGCCGCGCGACCGCGTGGCCGGACTGCTGGACGCGGGAACCAGCTTTCTGGAGCTGTCGCCGCTGGCGGGGATGGGCAGTGGAAGTGCTGCCAGTGCTGCCAATGCTGCCAATGACGCAAATTTCGGACGCGCCAGCGACGGCTCGTGGGCCATCTACCCCGAGCTGGAGCCGGACGGGCTGGCGGCGGGCGGGCTGATCACGGGGCTCGGCCAGGTGGCCGGGGTGACGTGCATGGTGGTGGCCAACGACAGCACCGTCAAGGGCGGCTCGTACTACCCGATCACGATCAAGAAGCACCTGCGGGCGCAGGAAATTGCGGCGCAGAGCCGGCTGCCGTGTCTGTATCTGGTCGACTCGGGCGGCGCCAACCTGCCGCACCAGGCCGACGTCTTCCCGGACCGCGACCACTTTGGCCGCATCTTCTACAACCAGGCGCGCCTCTCGGCCGCCGGCATTCCCCAGCTGGCCGTCGTCATGGGCCCGTGCACCGCCGGCGGCGCCTACGTGCCCGCCATGAGCGACGAGTCCATCATCGTGCAGGACCAGGGCCACATTTTCCTCGCCGGCCCGCCGCTGGTCAAGGCTGCCACCGGCGAAGAGATCACCGCCGAAGAACTCGGCGGCGGCCGCATGCACTCCGCCGTCTCCGGCGTCACCGACTACCTCGCCGTCGACGACGCCCACGCGCTGGCGCTGGCGCGCCGCTGCGTCGCCAATCTCAACTACGCGCCGGCCGTGCCGGCCACACCGGCCACACCGGCCACACTGGCCACTTCGCCCTCTCCCGAGCCCGCCTCCTACGCCGAGCCCGCCTACGACCCCGACGAGCTGCTGGGCCTGGCCTCCACCAACCTGCGCCGCCCACTGCCCGCCCACGAGCTGATCGCGCGCATCGTCGACGGCTCCGCCTTTTCCGAGTTCAAGCGCGAGTTCGGGCCCTCGCTCGTCACCGGCTTTGCCCGCATCTGCGGCATGCCCGTCGGCATCGTCGCCAACAACGGCGTGCTCGTCTCCGCCGCCGCCCTCAAGGGCGCCCACTTCATCGAGCTGTGCGCCCAGCGCGCCGTCCCCCTCGTCTTTTTGCAGAACATTGCCGGCTTCATGGTCGGCGCCGCCGCCGAGCGCGACGGCATTGCCAAGCACGGCGCCAAGCTGGTCGCCGCCGTCGCCTGCGCCGCCGTGCCCAAGCTGACCGTCGTCGTCGGCGGCAGCTACGGCGCCGGCAACTACGGCATGTGCGGCCGCGCCTACAGCCCGCATTTCCTGTGGATGTGGCCCAACGCCCGCATCGCCGTCATGGGCGCCGAGCAGCTGGCCACCGTCATGGCCTCCGTCGGCAGCAAGCCCGCCGCCGCCGACGGCCTGCGCCGCCGCATCGAGCGCGAGAGCCATGCCATCTATTCCAGTGCGAGGCTGTGGGTGAGTGGGAGTGATCTCTTTCTTCTTTATTTTTTTTTTTTTTTTTATTTTTTTCTTTTTTCTTTTTTTCTTTTTTCTTTTTGCTTCCGCTCACTCACCACTCACTAACTTCCCAGGACGACGGCATCATTCCGCCACAACACACTCGCCGCTACCTCGCCATGGGCTTGCGCGCCGCCATGGGCGGCCGCAACAAGATCGAGCCGAACACGACAAAGTTTGGCGTCTTTAGAATGTGAGCAGGGCTGCAGACGGTCTGCCTGCACGTGAGCATTGCTGAAAGGCCCTGCCTACGTGTGCTGCCTGAACGCCAGCATGCTCAAGACAGTCTGCTATGTGACCTACTATCTTTTACCATCTGTTAGCGCAGTAATAATGCATATCACCCGTCGCACAACCACTGCCGTAAAAACTCGCTTTTATTATGTGTGACCACAGTGACATGCTCGCTGAAATACTTCTCGAGTGAAGTGTAATAATACACGGCCCCTCTCTGCGAGAGGCAGGCCAAAACAAAAAACAGTAAAACAAATGCACACATTCATAAATCGAATCAATGCATTGCTGAAGCGCATATATGACGTCGACATAAACGCCAGCAATGCTGAAAGAGCCTCCGCTGAGATCTCAAAGCTCTCGTCTCTTTTTGCAGAGCTCCAACGTCCTCACACCTCAGCTCTCTCAGATCCCAGAACCCCCTCGCTCGTCACTGCGTTCTGTCATGTGCTGCCGCGTCCTGATGTCGGCCACCACTCTGACTCCCACCCCCATCACCACCTCCGCCACCACCTCCGCCACCACTGCCGGCCGCCCGCGATTCTTGCCACGACGCAAACTCCTCTTCGCCCAACCGATCCTTCTCCCGACTTAATATCACGTTGAGCTGGCTGCGCGTGCGCGCAAACGGAATGCGCGGCGTTGGAGCCGGCCGCGTCGGCACAAACCGCGGCCGCGGCTGCGACGTCCCGTCTTTGTATCCCGACGACGATGGCGAGCCGCTCTCCAACGGCGCACGTGACCGCGATCGCGCCATCGACGCACCCTCCCGCGCCTGCTGCTTCATCAGCAGAGACGTTTCGATGCCGTCGTCGTCGTCGTCGTCGTCGTCCCCGTCGTCTGGCCCGCTCTTGGAATAGATCTCATAGGTGTCTGGCCCTTCCGCTTCCATAAAGATTCCGGTTGCCGCCACCATCGACGGCGCCGCAATCGACGTCGAGCTCAGCCCGCGAGGCAACAGCGGCAACAGAGGCCTCCCCATCATACTTTGACCGCCGCTGCCTCCCGCTGGCCCCATCGCCGCCGCTGCCGCCGCCGCTGCCGCTAACTCTGCCTGCTGTCGCGCGTAGCTGTCTTGCGACAACGCCCGCACCAGCCGTGGCAGCAATGCCGATCCAGGCAGTGCCGATCCAGAGGCCTCGTTGTGCCCACCATTCCGTTCACTTTCCCATCCGTCGTTGCGCAGTGTACCACCATGTCCTTGCCCGCGAGTCGCTTGCAAAGCAAGCGATCCTCGGATGCTAGCAGAAGGTGGGTAGCGATGAGTTCCTGCCGTCTTGTGCCCAGCAACGCCTCTCTGGCCAGACAACTCTCGCTGGCTCGAAAACTGCTTGATTGCCTCGACTGCTCCTTGTCCCGACCGTCCCAACGGCCCCAACGGCCCTAACGGCTCCAGCTCACCTGCTGGCCTTCGGCTATGCGTCAGGTCTGCCGGCATCGTCTGCTCGCGCCTCATAAAAACCGCCTGGCTTGTCGGTGCCGGTGCTGCTGGCATTTTGCGCCGAGAGACCATGCGCATGTCCAGCACAGCCGAGCCTCCCGAGGACGCCGCACTACCGGGTCCAAGCGGCGGCTGCCGCTGCTGCTGCCGTTGCTGTTGCTGCACTGCCAGTGGAGCACGTTGGACTCCTCTGTTGAGCGCGGCTGTCCTGGGAACGGCATCTGCCAGTTTCATGGATGGCGTGCTTCGTTCAAAAGCCACCCCACCGGCAGGTGGAATCGATACGGCGCTCCGCTCCGGCTGCTTGCCGGAACGGATACTTTGTCTCGAGGACGCTGGTAATACACCCGCGTCTGTTTCCTTCCGCTCCACAAAAGCTGCTTGTCTGGTCTGTCTGGTTTGTTCGGTCTGTCCGGCTTCATCTTGGTCAGTTTCTTCCTCCAACCTGTCTTGCTCCTCAACAGACGTTTGTCCGGAGTCGCCTGCTGACGGCAATGACGGTGGCCGTTGCTGCTCTCGCGCTCCGTCGGATGCCGTGGACGCTGACGAGCTTGGTCGCTTGGGCACGTGCGCCTTTCGCTTGGAAACCGATGAGCTGGCCACAAATTTCTTCTTGGTCTGCTGCTTCAGCAATGTGCGAGAACTGTCCGACTTATACGAGGACAACAATGATGCCTTTTTGCCACTAGACGAAGTTGAGGACAGACGACGCCGCGCTGTGATGGGCTGCGGATGCTGCGAATGCTGCTGATGCTGCTGACGCTGCTCTGCACTGTTACCAAGACCATCCTCGCCGGCATTGTCAATGACAATGGCACTTTTGTTTTCGCTTGTCTGGCTGTGCGGCTCTTCGGCAGCCGACGTGTCGCTGCCTGAAGGCAGCGCAAATCGAGGCGCTGGCCGAGATCCGGTCATAGAGGGCCGTGGTTTCCGAAGAATCGACTGCGCCGGCGGCGGCCGTGACGAAGACGAAGACAGCTTTTTAACTTGAGCATCTTGCCACGCTTCTTTTTTCCCGGTTTTGGCTTCGACATCATCACCTTGATGCGGAGCTGCGCCGTCGTCGCCAACCGCCTTCCTGCCCTGCTCACGTTCTGGCTCCTCGGATTTCGAAGCGGCCTTCGGCTTCTCGACAGGCTGTGCTGGCTGCGGTTGCTGCGCTTTCTGTTCTGGGGGTTGCAAAAAGACGGGCATCTTTTGCGAGCGATTGTTCGTCAGGAGAGCTCCAAGCAAATGGCCAACTAGCTAAAATTGAAACGAGTAAAACTAAACAAAAAAAGGTGCAACATTACCACTGAACCGCCATATCGGTCTGAAGGACCACGTAACGGCACAAATGTTGGGCCAGTCGAGATGCTCTCGTAAATCGTAGCCAGCGTCTTGCCGCTAACCCTGCGGCAGTTGCTGCCCCAGACATGCCACCAAAAGCTCTCTAGTCGGCACGCAGTTGGATCGTGAAGCTTGCGGTGCGTTATAGTGTAGACTAGACCACCATCAGCTCCGTGTCGTTGCAAGGGAATGAAGCAAGGCATGGAACGAGACTCTGTGGAGAGAAACATGTGACAGAAAACCACTAACCACGCCAGTACTCTCTCAGCCTCTCAGGAGGAACAAAATCATAGCTCGCGACTTCGGCATATATTTCTAGCGTGTTTTCAACAATACCCTTGGGCAAGATGGGAAGTGCCTCGTCAATGGCCTGATCTATCGTGTCCTGCTCTGTCGCGCCCCCCGAAGTCTGGACGTCAGTCTCCTGAGTCGCCATAGACGCTGGCGTAGGACTCGTACTCGGACTCGGGCTCGCATTTAGACTCCGACAGCGACTTGAGCTGGGTTCACTGGAGCCCTGGTCTCCTTCCCCTGTTGCTCCGGTATCAGTTGCTATGGTATCTGTACTAGACAATGAACCGTCATTGCTTTTGGTATCTTTGGTATTTCTTGTGCTTTTGCCGCTTCTGCAGACGGGACTGGGTCTGCCAGGTCTAGCCGTCCTGCTGACCTTGGGTTGGCTCGTTTGGCGACCTCCTTTGCCGGAATACTCTGCCACCGGAGACCGCGGTGCGGCAGTAATAGCCTGGCCAGTGGCCATCATGACAGAAGTAGTCATGGGAGAAGACAGGGGACACAACCAGAGGGGGTATCTTTTGTTTCGACGCCGCCTCTTGAAAAAAACAATTCAGTGGCAGGTGCTCCGGCCAGCTGGGCGTGGATAAATAGACGGTATCTTCGGCAGCTCCCAACAGGACTTTGGAGTCTCGTGCTCAATGGAGTCATAGAAAACCACAAGACAGTCCGGAGTGCATTTTTGACAACATAGTAGAAGCAAAAAAAGAGGTAAGAAGGTAGTAGCAGTAGCCTCCGTATATCGTCTACCGTAGTGCAGACCACCCCCCCCAAAGTACCGAACCGAAAGGCTAAGAAAAGGAGGACATGGGGGGATAAAAGAAGCCAGCGGCGTTGGGCGGGCTAGGGAAGACGCAAGGGTGAAGGAAACGGAAGCGATTGGAGAGGACGGGCCCACAAACTCACGGAAGCTCAGCCGGATGTGCTTCGTCGTACTGCTGCGCTTTGGTCGGAGACGGGTGAAATATCTCGCATCTACTCGCACTTTGTATGGATATGTCGTGGGCGAAGGAAGGGCCAAGCTTGAGCACGAACGCAATGAATGGGAAGAAAGAAAAAGAACGAGATTGAAAATGAGAAAGCGGGGAGGACCAATGCGGTGGCTAAGAAGGGGCCGGTGTGAAAAGTGAAGTCGCAAGAGGGCCAATGACGAACGAAGCGGTATGACCAAAGTCAGTCGTGGTTGGAGAACAGGTTGTGATTAGGGCCAGCCAAGTGTATTGGACTCGACAGGGGGTCGTCATAGGCCCGAAGCGCCTAGTTGTGTGTGGAGAGAGGGCGAGCGACTGAGACTGAGACACAGAAAAGCAGGTTAATGGTCAGATTATTTTCTTTTTTTTCAGCTGAGGTGAAAACAAATTGCAGAGAAGACGATAGGCAGAATAGCAAGCAGGCAGGGCAGGAGAGGCAGATAGATTAGGAATGGAGCTCTGGCAGGCTGGGGAGAAAAGAAAACATGCAGAGGCTCTTGTAAGTACTCCGTACTCGCAAAATGTGGACAAAGAGGCGACTCAATCATAGTACATAATACAAGGTAAAGGGAAGATGCAGGCACGCAAAAAAAGATGTAAACAGCATAAAGCGATCGTAGCGGGAAGGTATGAGAAAGGATGTGTTTGGGGTGGTATGGAATAATACGCCGTGCTTCGATATGTCGTAGAGGTAGGATGGCGGGCAGAAAAGGGGGAGGGTCCAAAGTGGCAAAGTAAATAAAAAGAGGTCACAGGAACAAAAAGAGCCACAGATCGTCGGATTTTGAGCCGCGGGGATGTGGGTTTAAGCCGTAGGTAAGGCGAATAAGGCGAGGGTCAGCCCAAAGAAAGGGTAGCATTGGAAAATGGAGAAACAGAGTGTTTCTTCTTTCTTTCTCCTTCGTACTACTCCGTACTCCGTACTTCGAACTCGTGCTTATGTGTTCCGTATTTGTGGGACGAGAAAGCAACGAAAGGGGGGGGGGGGGGGGGAAGGGATTATTTCCAAGAGATCCAAGTAGTATGGATATTTGCACGGTATAATGGCGGATTGTAAAAACCAAGAACCAAACTCTGGAGTACCGAGGGCGAGGGAAAGACGTAAACTCGGGAAACGAGGAACGCGGATAGAGACGAGACAGAAAAGACAGAGGACGCAATGGTTTCAATGTGGGGGGGTGGTTGGGGGGTGGTTGAAAAGGCGACAGGCAGAAACAGTGTGGTGTTGAAAGTAAGAAAGTGTAAGGCAATTGACGCAGGAATTGAGTAACAGCGTACGGAATATTATGAAGTGTGGTGTAAAAGAAACCAGGTATGGAGAGCTTGCCCAGTAACGTCGTATTCCGTGGCCATTGTTTTGTGGAGGCTGAAGTGGGAAGTTCTTTGCGGGAGTGAAATTACTCGTATGTATTCCAGACTCTGTACGTCGTACTCTTTTGTTTCGAGCAAGACGTGAATGGATAGAGAGCTTTCTCCCGGCTTATTGGGCTTGGGCATATTGGGGTTTGCAGGGGTGTTGGATGGAACAGTGCAAGGGCCAAGGTGGTCTGCGGGCTGCAGGTCGTTTGCAGGGGACAAGGGAGAAGAACATGAACCAGGGAGGGAGCAAGGAGGAAAAGCAGGGAAGCTCAGGGAAGAAGAGGGAAGAGCACCGGAGAAGCAGAAAAGAAGAGTGAGGGAAAAATGAGAGAAAGACAAGGTGTAATATCCATCATACTTACAAGGACAGGGTATGACGAAGCACAGCGTACGGAGATGAGATGCTTCGACCAGAAAGCTGCCCAGTGACAGAAAACTGCAACCTGACTCGAGAGCAGGCAGCAGGATGAGCTGGACAACGCCGGAAAAAGAAAATAAAAAATGTATCCTTATGACGGGAAAAAAAGAAGACTGCCCGATGCAAGCTGATGAAAAAAGAGAGAAAAAAAAATGCAAAGAGGTTAACGAAGGAAATGCAAAGAGGCGAACGAAGGCAAAGCCAGTTCGACTGATGCTGCTCAGAGGCCCAAAGGCCCAAACGGAAAAATCGAGAAGACGCAATTTGATAGAAAGCTCAGGGAGCTTGGATTGCAGCGACGTCGGCGCGCCTGCGGCAAAAGCGGTAGGTGGACCAGTGTGGGGGAGCAGAGGCCCAAGGTGAGTATGAAAACGGCACAAAGCACAAAGTCTTAGTGTGTGGTGTTGAGAGAAACAAGAAGCGCAAAGCAAGGTGAAGGTGAGAGGACAGCAAAAAAAATTCGAGATGTTTTTTTTTTAAATAAAGGTTGAGAAATGAGATTTGAAATCCGAAAAAGAAGTCCCACCGAAAAGAAAAGGCGAAACCAGAACAATCGGTCAAGAAGGGAAGGCACGAGGGGGAAACAAACGCCCAAACGGGAAAGAACGCAGAAAATACACAGAAAGCAGCTCCATACCCAATCACATGCTCTCTGTTCTGAGTCAAGCGCTCACGCAAATGAAAAAAAAAAACACGCAAAGCACACATGGAATACACCACAACGCACACACGAAACAAGGACGAGTAGGCAGGCTGTGTCTGCTCTTGGAGGATTGGTGGAGAAGGGACAACTGGGATGGAAAAATCCGCAGGCAGCTCAGGGCAAACACCGAAGTCTGTCTACATAATGCCTCCCCCTTAAAAACGGGAAATATGGAAAAGGGGGGGGGGAAAGAGCTCACGAGTTAATACGTATATCCATAGAATCAGTCATCCGGAAATCAACCTTCACACGGAGGACACCGGCCGAGAGCACCAGCTTTCTATAACCAAAAATACACCGGTGAAAATAAAAATAACAAATGCCGCCAGACAAGCCGGCCAAACGGGCTGAACCGGCGCGGTTTTTTTGCGGACTAGCTGGGCTGGTTTTTGGCGTTTTTAGTTTATTAGGGGATGGTGTTCTGGGTGGTCTGGCCAGCCCCCAGCTCGAGTACTCGTACGAGTGGATTGGTAGCCCTGTGCGGAGCACTGTGAGGTAGATGGACGAAAGACGAAAGACGAAAGACGCAGTTAAACTCTGTACGAGTACGAGACTCCTGCGTATTACGACTACGGACAACGAAAAGGGCTGTACTCGTAACTGAAATACGGAGTATCCATATATCCATACAAAGTTACCCTCTACAATGTACTCGTACATGTCCGAGCCCAGCCTGGGGTGGGTTTCCCCCCTTTTTTCGCCTTTCGCTGTACGACGAGTTCTCCGTATATTGCTCGTAATACTCTCTTCCCCCTGATTTGCAAGGATGCGGTCAACGCACGGTGAAGACCGAGGCCAGTGCAGAGAGAGCGCAGAGAGCAGCGGACAGCGCTGACGGACGAACAAAACGGGCACTCCTAACCGAGCAATGTTATTTGTTACATTGCTGGCCGTGCTTTGCCGACTGGCTGGCTGGCTGTGTCTGCCCTTGTTGCACACCTTTTCTCGCAGTGCTCGGCGGCGGACAGCCGACGGACCGGACAGTGCGCACAGGAGAACCGGGAAGCAAAGCGATTGGGGGAGAGAGCGAGTAAGATTAAAGACGGACGTGCAACATACTCGTACGCAGTAGGGAGTAGTATTACACGGAAAACATAAAAACTTACTCGTATGAGCGTACAAGGAGCTACAAAGTTACTCGTACTGATTCCGATGGATCTCCAAGGATGGTGTGGCTCACAGTCAGCTGCGGCAGTTCTGCTACACCGAGAAGGAGTCTGAGCAGCGGAAGAGACGAGTGCGGTGAATATGATTACGAGTAGTATGGATGCATAGCAAAGTCCTATCCAGGGGAAGCCAACATTGTCTGTTGGTGCAGGGAAAACACAACAAGGTGGAGGAATAAAAACATTACAGAAAAGGGGGCCAGAGAAACATACAGGAAAAAGGTCAGGCAAAGACTGCCATGCAAGGGAGGCATGCCCCGGAGAAAAAGGCTCGGAATAAAGGAGGTCGGTAGGTCACAACGCAAAGGACAAACTGCCAGCGATGCGAGGTTCGTAGGCAAAGAGGAAACGGCCAGGAAGGGGGTGTGCGGCGTACTCGTATGGAGTATTAGATGAAGCAATACGGGCTTGTATGACATCGTGTCCATATGGATATTCTTATCGTGCCGTGATGCTGTGTTACTGGACGGAAAACAAACGAGTACGACTATGGATACTCGTACCTGAAATCGGGGTAAGAGATGAACAGCCCCAAGCTGTTGCTTAATTTAGACAGGGTTAGGAGTACGACGATCAACGTATGACTGATAAATGATAGTCTGTAAGGACATAAATATGGATACAGAGAGATCTCGGACTCGAACTACTATGGATACTCGTACAAGAGCTCAGCTGCTCGTGGTGTTCTGATATGTCTCGTGTTTTCCAGTTTTGGTTTTCCCTTGTTTCTCTATTCTTTGAAACATATTTCATCTGCCACGTCGCATTTCTCAACCTTCGGCTTCCCCGTACCCTCACTTTCTTGGAACCTGACCCGACAAACGGGAGTTGGACCCCTCCGCCAAAAGAGAGGTGTGCCATTTGTGATGTGCAGAGCGCAGTCTGGAACTACGTTTGCGATGTTCTGGAAGGCGGTGGAAAAAGCGTCAACTCGGAGCAGAGTGGCGTCAGACGGAGGGGCCAAAGGAGAGGGTTGTGTTCCAGGCTGGTTCCAGCTGGTTCCAGCCTTGTTGGGGGGTATTACTAGCACAAGTATGAGTTGTAGCAGTCCCAGCAGTCCCAGCAGTCCCAGCAGTCCCAGCAGTCCCAGCAGTCCCAGCAGTCCCAGCAGTCCCAGCAGTCCCAGCAGTCCCAGCAGTCCCAGCAGTCCCAGCACTCCTGTTAAGGGCTCAGCTCACCAAATTAAATGCCCCTGAACAGCCCGAAAAATACTCGTACAGTGTACGAGCAGTATTAATATCACAGTTAGGGGCTAAAGGTTAGTGGACCACACCACAATACCCAAAGTACCGTATTTTGCCCCCTAAAGCGTGGGGGTGCAGCGTTAAATTCGGCTACACAGTCCCAAAACGCTCAGCTCTTGCTGCGGTGTAATATGGATATTAATTACGGTGTAATATCCATACTCCCCCCACCAAAAAGCACACGGGATGACCGTTATCCGGGCTCTGAGGACAGCCAATTTTACAGCTTATTACGAGTACGAATGAACGTACAGAGCATACATTTATGTAACGACAACGGCAGGGTAATGATGACAACGGCCCAAAGAGCCGCCCCGCTCCCGTGCATGCAGCTGGGCTGGCTGAGGACGAAACATGAGCAGTACTTTTTTTGAAATCAAGTTACAGCAGTATGGAGTACAGAGAACTCGTAATACGATAAAGTACTCCGTACTCCGTACGTGTTGTCACTTTCTAGCGACGTCTCACAACTCGTACCTGCCCATCGCGCTCTGTGCAGGCCGCAGCTTCCCCGCCACCAAAACGAGCACCTGACCCAGCCGGCCTTTCCCCGCTTTTTGCTTAGGGACGCGGCCAGCCCAGGATTTAGGCCGCTCTCGATCTCGTTACTCGTAGTATCGTCTCTCCGATAGGCGGAAGTGACCTCCTCCGCCCGAAAAGGGTGGGTTTGGGTTAAGAGTCTGGACAGCTCTACGGCGTACGGAGTAGTATTGCTCGTACGATGAGCGCTACTTTGGCGGAGGCCAGGTCCAACGCCGCCAGACTCTTGGAGTTCCTGTCTCTCTGTGGCTCATAGACTTGACTCGGCTCCCGTAGGCTGTTTTTGTTTGATTTTTGATTTTTTTTAATTTTTAATTTTTAATTTTTTGATTTTTGTTTCTCTTCTTTCTTCCTTCTCCCTTCTCCCGTGCTCCCGCCTCCTGGACGACAGTATGCTTCGAAGGGTCTGCTGTGCTCGGTCGGCTCTGCGTAGCCACAGGCCTGTCGGCATGGCTTGCCCGACTGACCGGTTTTCTCGTCTTTCTGGAGGCTGCAGCCGCCCTCTTTTGCGGCCGGCGGCCTACCGACTGTACTCGTCCGGCTCCTTCGGCCGCAGCGCTGCCGACGAGCCGCCACCCGCTCTCGACCCGCCGGCCTTTTCGCTCGCCGGACGGCTGGTCCTGGTGACCGGCGGCGCCCGCGGTCTCGGGCTGGTCATGGGCCAGGCCATTGTGGCCAGCGGTGGCGATCTTGCCATTGTGGATCTCGACAGTAGGTTGAGTTTGTGTCTTGTGGCAGCGCACCTGCTTCCCTCAGGCTCCGTCCTCAATCCCTTCTCTCACCCCCCTCATGCTAATCTAAGCTACAGAGGACGAGGCTCGGCGCCAGGCCGGCATCATAGCCGACGTCTTCAAGACCCGGTATCCGGATCGGCGGTGCGTCTTTCTGGCCCTGGCCTGTCTCTTTTGTTTTTCTTCCTTTTCGGCGCTTGTCCGCTGTGCCGGCGTCTGACTCTGCTTCTCTTGCTTCCCCCTCCTCTGACAATCACCCCCCCCACAGCCCTCCCCGCGTCACCGGCCACTACGCCGACGTTTCCTCCGAGACCAGCATCGACGCTTGCATCTCCGAGGTCGTGGCAGCCCACTCGCCATCGTCGTCGTCGTCGTCGTCGTCGTCATCGCCCGCCGTCATCAACGGCCTCGTCACGTCCGCCGGCTTCACCGAGAACTATCCGGCCTCCGAGTATCCGCCAGACCGGCTGCGGGCGCTGTGGGCCGTCAACGTCGACGGAACCTACCTGTTTGCCGCCGCAGTGGCGCGGCATCTGTTTGCAGCCGCGCAGCAGCAGCAGCAGCCGCTGTCGCCGGCACCCAGCATGGTCTTTGTCGGCAGCATGAGCGGCGCCATTGTCAACGTGCCGCAACCACAAGCGTAAGTGGTCTCGAGCGTAACCTTTGCTTTGGCTTTGTTTGTCTGTTTGTCTGTTTGTCTGTTTGTCTGTTTGTCTGTTTGTCTGTTTGTCTGTCCTTCTCTCCTTCTCTCTTCTCTCCTTCTCTCCCAACCGGTGCCAACTCCTCTCACAGCCCCTACAATGCATCTAAAGCCGCCGTCCGCCACCTGGCCGCTTCTCTCGCCGTCGAGTGGGCGCCCGCCGGCATTCGCGTCAACTGTCTGGCCCCTGGCTACATGCAGACGGCGCTGACCCGGAAAATCATCGACGGCAACCCGACTCTGCGCGACAGGTGGACGGCCGGCGTGCCGCAGGGCCGGCTGGGCGTGCCCAGCGACCTGGCCGGCCCGGCCGTGTTCTTGCTGTCGGACGCTGCCAAATACGTCACCGGCGCCGAGCTGCGCGTCGACGGCGGCTACACCTTGATTTAGTGTTGCACACTGGAAACCTTTTGTCGAAAGGGGGTTGGGGTACAGCGAGGGTTGGTAATTACGATGGAGAAGCGAGGTTGATAATTACGAGCGAGGCCAGCATTCCATAATAGCGACGTCCGTTTTTATGCAGTTGTTTGCGTCTTTTCAATATAGTCCAGCAGAGATGTATACACATAAATGATACGTCGTAGAGCTTATTAGGTGCTTGTTAGATACATTTTCATCTTTTTGCTATAGTACATAGGAGACATTAAGGTCGACAGCCAGCGAGGCCCATCTGGCAATATATGAGAGAGCTGAAGAGGCTGCCAAATCCATCTGGCAATATGACGAGGCTGCCAATATCATCTGACACCATATGAGACACCGACGAAAGAAACTCCCAGAGCAGGACCCAGAACAGATCACATTGTAGCTGCTCAACATCTTCTCCTCAGTCATACAGCCCAAACATCTTGCGCAGCGCGGGAAACTTCTTCTTGCGGCGCTCCGCCGTGCCGCCGCTGCCGAGGCTGCCGATGCTGCCACCCATGTTGTTGGCATCGAGGCTCGCTGCAATGGCGGCATAGCGGGCGTCCAGAACCCTGCCGGAGGCGCTGCCCAGAGGCCAGTTGCTGGCTCTGCCGTCGTTGTCGTTGTCGTCGTCGTCGGCGTCGACGTCAACGTCATCATCATCGTCGTCGTCGTCGTCGTCGTTCCGAGACGGGTTGGCCTTCTTCTTGGTGCTGCCCACGCTGTTGCTGCTGCGCAGCGCCGCCAGCTCGCGACGGCTGCGTTCCAGCTGCGTGTCGCGACGCGCAGCACTCTCCATGAGTCCGCTCCGCTGGATGGCTGCGCCGCCGCCGCCCACGCCGCCGCTTCCGCCGTCGAAGCCGTCCTTTTTCCGTCGCCGCAGCACCGACAGAATGCTGCCGGCACTGCTCAGCCGCCGGTGCTGCCGCACATACCCAGCCGACCCCACAGCACTGCTGCTGCCGGCGCCGGCCCACCCACCATCGGCGCCGGCCGTCGGCGAATACCCGGGCGACATGGCGGCGGGCGCCATCATCTCGCCGCGGCCGGACCGCGACCGCCGGAGGGACGCCGTGCCCAGGCTGCTGGCCGTGACGGCGGCCGCCGGCAGCCCCACCAGCTGAGCTGTTGTTGTGCCTTGGCCTCTCTTGTCTCTGCTGTCCAGCCTTGCCTGGCCTGTCCCGTCGTCGACCTCGGCTCCGGCCTCGGCCTCGGCCTCGTCTTCTTCCACCTCTTCCGGCAACGGCGGACTCCTGGGCGTCGCCGCTCTGGCATGGCTGCTGCCGAAGCCGCCGAAGCCGCCGAAACCACCGCCGCCACCGCTGGGCGGCCCGGCTCGCAGTGTCCTGGGCATGCTACGCCGGCCACTCTGCGTCTGCAGTCGCCGCACCCCTAGCAGCCCCACGCCCACTCCCGAGCCTCCGCCCACGCCGCCCACGCCGCCCACGCCGCCGTCGTCGTCGTCGCTCGAGTCCTCAAACCGGCTGCGGTGGCGCCGCCGGCCAAAGACCCCGTTGTCGCCGTCGTCGTCGTCGTCGCTGGAGTCGGCAAACCGGCTGATGCGCTGTGGCGCCACAGTCGAGAGGGACCTCTTCATCGTCGGAGCGCGTGCCGCTGTTACTGTTGTTGTGATTGCTGTCGCCGTCACCACGGCCGACGCCGCCACGGCCGAATCGTTGCTGTTGCGCCGCAGCAGCTTGCTGCCGCCGCCGCCGCCGCCCTGGCTCCGGCCAAACGACGAGAAAAAGCCGCCGCCCGCACCCGCCCGGGCTGGCGGCGCCGGCGAAAACGGCCGCCGCGTCGTCGGCGGCGGTTGCGACAACACGCGCGGTGTTGCTCCTGCTGCTCCTGCTGCTCCGCGCCCTGTCGCCGCCGACCCGTTCCGCAGCGTCTGCCGCATGTGCGACGACGACCCCAGATCGCTGCCGCTTGTTCCTGCTGCTGCTCCTAGTCCACCACCCAGCCCCGGCGTCCCCCGGAAAGCCGAGCCGGTCGGCGACAGCGACCGCAGCGAAAACCGGCTGCTGCTGTTGCGCCGCTGTCTGCTGCCGTTGAGAGCCGCTGCCGCCGCCGGAGCGCTGTCGACGCGCATTGTTCGACGCATGCTGAAGCCGCCGCCGCCCGGACTGGCCGCCCGAGACCGCTTGAAGCTGCTCTCGCTCGAGTCGGAATTGCGCCGTCGCAGACTGAGCTTCTGTGAGTGCGGTTGCGGTTGCGGTTGCGGTTGCGGTTGTGGTTGTGGCTGTAGTTGTAGTGCCACCACCGCAGCACTATCGGCCGAGCTGCCCGACACCTTTCGAAAGTGCTTCTTGACAAGACGTCCCTCGCTGCGACCCGACCTGGCCACAGGCGCAGCTGTGATGCTGGTCACCGTATACGACACCGAGGAGGGCAAGGACACGGGCCGCGCTGCAGCGGCTGCCGTGCCGGAGACAGACGACGGCTGAGAGCCGCCGGCAAAGCCAGCGCTGCGCATGCGCGGCAAAGGCTGCGATGATTGTGGTTGTGGCTGGTGCGTCTGTGGCTGAGGACGAGACTGTGGCTGTGGCTGAGGCTGTGGCTGGTGCAAAGCCTCTCCCAACGGCTGCTGCTGCTGCTGCTGCTGCTGCTGCTGCTGCTGCTGCTTCTCTGCCAACACCCGCTTCTCCACCGACCGCTGCTCGGCCGTCTTCTTGCGACGCGTCTTCTTTTTGCCTGCCGCCACCGCCGAGTCCTCTTCCAGGTCGCCGTCTGCGCCCGCCTCCTCCACCGCCTCGCGCTCCAGCTGGGCTCGCCGTTCGGCCGTCAGGCTGCGCCAAAAGCTCTTGACCTTTTCCCAGTCTCCGTCCTGGGAGGCCGCCGACGCGCTGGCGGTGGCCATGGCAGAGTCGGTGGTAGCCTCACCGGCCGCACCAGCCGCACCAGCCGCCCCTGCCCCAGAATCGCTTCCCTCGCCTCCCCCCAACCCCTTTGCGGTCCCATCGCCCATCGCTGCTGCTGCCAGCGACGGCGGCCGCAAAGGATTGCTCTTGAGCACGCTGGCGTCGATGGAGCTGTGCATGACGGCATCCAGCGACAGGAAGCCGTCGCCTTCTTCCAGCTCAGACAGATCCTCGTAGGCGTCGCTGTAGACGGCGCTGCTGGTGCTGGCGTTGTCGGACTCTGAGTCGCTTTTGGCACCGCTCGTCTCTGCTGCCGTCGCGGCCGTCGCGGCCGTCGCTGCCGTCGCTGCCGGCACATCTTCTTCGGGCAACACCGGCAGGGGCGTCGTCGCCAGCACAGTGGCCGGCGTCTGCGCCGTGCAAACGCCATCGTCCTGCTGCGTCCAAGGCTCAAACGTGTCTTGCCGGCTCCGGCTGGACAGCGCCGGCGCCGCCCCCAGCACAGACGAGGCCGGAAACGCTGCTTTGGTGGGTGTAGAGCGGTCCGAGTCCGAGTCCTGCGGAAACGTGCCCGGCAAGTCAAACAATGAGCGGACGGGGCTCGGCCTCGACGGTGGTAACCCTGCCGCCGCAGCGGGAGCCACGGCGATCGGCGCCGGACGTGCCTTTGCGGTCGTGGGGGTGGCAGCCATGGCTGTTCCTGTCGTGTCTTCGGTGCTGGACCGTGTCTCCGTCGTCGCTGTCGTCGCCAAGTTCTCCTGGCTGGGATGCGAGATGGAAATCGCTGGCACCGACATCGCGTCCACAGGCTCCTCCCCAGCGGGCTCCTCGGCTACCGGGGGCAGAGGCGCTGCAACTGCCGACGCTACTGCGTTGTCCGGTTCGGCCAGCACTGCTGTTGTCATCGGGCCACCGACTGCAGCAGCAGCAGCATCAGCCTCGCCACTCTCGCCTTTGTCCGCCTCATCAACCCCAGTCTGGCCCCCTTCTGATGCTGCTGCTTCTGCGTCTGCTTCGGCATCCTCGGCATCCTCCTCCCCCCTCTCGTCCTCCAGACTGCCCCCGCTGTCAGAAACGTAGCCACTGCCGTCGACGCTCGTCACCACCGGCGGCAGTGGTTCGCGGTACCGCGACGTGTTGGCAGTGTTGCGCGGCACAGCTGCGGCGCCAACGAGTGGCGACGACAGCGGTGACGACAGCGGCGACCGCGGCAAAGCCGACTTGGCTGGATTTGCCAAGTGCTGTTCCTGCAGAATGGTTCCGATGGCGTGGTCGCTCGACGTGCCCGTTGTTTCCAAGTGCTGCTGCTGCTGCTGCTGCTGCTTCAGGTGCGGCCGCACGAGCGACCGCTCCTCGGCCGCTCCTCCGGCCTTGGCCGACGGTGACGCCGCCTTTTCGCGCACGCTGCCAAACGACGGCAGCGCCGGCCGCGGCTTCATCATCTCGTTGTCGTCGTCAAACGCATCGTCAACGCCGCCAGCAGCGCCCCCTCCCGCCGCCGCCGCCGCCGCCGCCACCTCTGCGTTTTTCTTGCGGTCCCGTCCAATATTGCCAAACCAGCGCCGCCGCGCCGAAGTCGGGTAGCGGAAGCTGCTGCTGCTGCCGCCCATGGGAACCGCCGCCGCCGCCGCCGCGCCAGCCGCCGCACCGGCTGCAGCTGCAGCGCTGGCGCTGCCCCAAAACGGCGCGTCCGCTGCATCTCCATACGCCAGCCCTCCAACGCTTTCCTGCGGCTGCTGCGGCACCACCACAATGTGCTCGTCGTCAAAGCTCACCCGGTTGGCTTTTTTGCGGCTGGCGGCCGTCGCCTGGTCGGGCTGGGCCACTGCCCCCGTCGCTCCGGTGGCCCTCGCCGCGTCTTCGTCGGACGGCGACACGTCGCGCGGCGAGGCGCCCCCGCCGCTCGGATGTTTGAGGGCTGATTTCCGCGGAGAGACTGACCGCGGCGGCGGCACGTGGCGGTGGACGGCCAGATTGCTGCTGCTGCTGCTGCTATTGTTGTTGTTGTTGTTGCTGCTGTGTCCAGCGATGGCTCCAGCGCCAGCGTCTGCAGACGCAAAGTGTGCTGCTCGCACAGGACCGTGCGACTGCGGCTGCACCAGCGGTGCTGTCCGGGGTGGCGCCGTCTGCTCGACTCGGGGCGAAGTGGCCTGGTCTTCGTAGGCTGGTTTGGTGGACACCGACACCACTGGCTCTTCGGCAACAGCGCCTCCTTGTCGTTGTCGCATGGGAATAGCATCCAGGTCCTCAAACACCCTCGAGGAGGCCGCAGGTGTGGGCTTTTGCTGTTCTTGTTTCGCGTCTTGTCGTCGTCGCTGTCGCTGCTGCTGCTGCTGCTGCTGCGCCTCTTTCTCCTCCAGCTCAGGTTCTTCGTGCACAACCGACGGCCGCTTCATCAGCGGAGGATAATCTGCCGCGACAGGCGGGAGACGGCCCATGACATCCTGCAAAGAGAGTGAATCTGCGCCACCACCCGCGGCGCCAGTTTCGGCAGAGATCGAAGGCACGAGAGAGCCCCGGGGGCTCGTGGATGCAGGAGCTGTCAGCGACGACACCGACGAAGCCGGCGTGGACGTCGACGTCGACAGAGCAGGCACCGGCTGGGCCTGTCGCGCCAGAAGCTCATGCTCAAAGTCTCTTTCGTCGATCGGCTCGTCCGGATGCTGTATGATCTGCTTCTCCGCAGTGGCTGCAGACCGGGCCACACCCTGTTGCTGCTGCCCTTGCTGTTGTGGCTTCACCAACACCTGTTGTTTCTGAGTTTGTGTCGTCTTGCGCGGACGTTGTTGTTTCTGCCGTTGTTGCTGTGGCTGCTGTGGCTGCTGCTGCTGTGGCTGCTGTTGCTGCGGCTTCAGTCGATGCTGCTGCTGCTGCCGCTGCCTTTCTAACCTGCTGGTCACTTCGAGCACATCCCTTTCCATGGCCAAAAGCTCGGCTCGCGGAATCATCCGCCGCGAATTCGGATCGTACACCAGCGTCTGGTCTGACGCCTGCGTGCTGGGCCGCCAAGCCGACGAGCCCACCGCACGGCTCGTCGATGCCGAGCGCTGCGTGAGCACAGCTGCCGGCCGCTGCCGCGAATGCTTCGCTGTCCCGCGCTCGGTGGACGCCGGCCGCGCCGGCGGCACTCCCAGCGGCGGACCATCGAGTGGCGACGCCACCTTGACAAGGTTGGGATAGGAAAAGTTGATGGATGAGCTGCGGCTGCTGGGCCGGGCAATCGAAGCAGCAGCCGCAGCCGTCGCCGTCGCCGTCGCCGCCGCCGCCGACGCAGCGCTGGCGGACGAGGCCGGCGCCATCGGCCAAGAGGGCGAGGCGGGCAAAGCTTGTGACGTGGGCGGCGACGCGGGCAACGTTGTGGGCGACGCGGGCGACCTGGGTGACGTTGTGGGGGACGTGGATACACGGCTCACGTGCATGGGCAGATCCGACGTCCGCACATTGGCCAAATTGCCCACAGATGCCGAGCCAAACCACGCAGAGCCCTCTCGCTGGCCCAGCTGTTCAGAGGCGAGATGCAACGGCTGCTGGACCAGTCCCAGGCTGGCTTCTCTGCGCTGTTGCAGCGGCTGCTGTGGCTGCTGCGCCCGTGGTGGCGGTGACTGCTGGGCCAGCTGCTTTGGAATGCTGGGCACGGGAGGCGTGTGCACAGCGTCTTGCGACGACCGTCGTCGACCACCACCGCCTCCTCCTCCTGCTGCCACAGCAGCCGCAAGCGCACCAGCCTCGGCAGCCCCCATAGCAGGCGAAGAAGTGTTGGAGCTGGATCCCCCAGAAGTGCGCGGCCGGTAGGGACTGGGCGACCGAAACGTGCGCTCCGTCATCGAGGACGAGCTGTTTCGCCGGTGCAGCGGCGGATGACTCGAGGCAGTTTCGCCAGACAGGCGCCGGAGGCTCGGGATCGGACTCAGCGTGCGCCGCGACGAGTTCTGCGACGACACCGACGCGCTGCGCCGCATCGTCCGCTTGGTCTGCACTTGCGCCACATCGGTCGGTGCCTGGGGGAGCGCCCGCAGCGCTGCTGCTGCTGCCAACGACGAAAGCTGGTAGGCCGACGCGGCGGCCGTGGCCGCGTTGGGATTGACGGTGGCTGCGGTCGGCGGCTGAGCCATCATTTCCGTTAGCGCTCAACCACAAAAATCCCGAGGCAGGAAACAAAAGTCCAAGCAGAGAAAAAGGAGAAAAAAAAAAGAAAAAAAAGAATGCCCAAAACAAGCCAGAAAAAGATGAAAACCCGATGTGGTGGACAAAGGAGGAAAGACACAACACCAAAAAGCTTCGGTTCAAAAAAAAAAAAAAGACCCAGGGTTCAAGAGCAAGGACGGTCCAGCTGCACGTTTCCCACAGCCTAGAACAACGGGGAGAGGGGGGAATCTGTTGGTGGCGCAAAAGTCCTTTTTCTCGCTCTCCCTAGTTTTGCTTCGGTTGAGCCTTTTTGCCGATCTGGACTAGCAAAAAGGGAGGCAGTCCTCGTACAAACGTCTCGTATGCTCGCCTTGGCATAGCTGGCATACTGCGGCCAGTATTTCGGAAGGGGAAGAGAGAGAGTGTGTGAAGCAAGAAAGGAGAGAGACAGAGAGAGACAGAGAGAGAAAAACAGCTGGCTGTGCATCTCACACACAATGACGACATACCGTATATGGTTTGCGATGTTTGCGAGAGCCAAACATGATGCCGACTTGTCTTGGGTGCAGGGAGGGCCCGCTGGCCCGTTTTTTTTTCTTTTTTTTTTTTTTTGCCCGCTGTTGTTGCTTTCTTCTCTTTTCCTTCCCTTTGTATCACTGCCTATCCTTTTCTCTCGGTTCGAGACGTCACTGTCTTCCTTCGTGTTCCTCCGTCTCGGCTTTCTTTGTTCTTTGCTATCTCGCCTCTTTCCGTCGCCTGTTCGGTTCGCTTCGAAAGCTGCGAAATAAAACTAAAAATTAAGAGAGAATGCTGCACGTCTTCCTTGCCGTGATCAGCAGCAAATTCGTGTCGCGTTGTGTCGCCGACACTGTTCTAAAATAAATAAAGAAAAACTAGATCATCGCATGAACGAAAATTATCAGCCCGATGCCCTACGAACAAAAAATCCCTTAATGAAAAAAATTAAAAAATATAAAATAAAATAAAAAATAAAAAATATATCGTAGGTATCCAGACTCGGCTGGCTGCTCGCCAAAAATAAAAAAAGAAACCAGAAAATAAGACAGCTTTGATGTTGGCAAGTGGCACCACCTAATACCCCCCCAAAAGGCAGATAGTAATTCAGGTTTTATTACTCCGTACTCGTACAGGTCTGCAGTGTAATAATACTCCGTCCGAGTATCCATAGTAGATAGCTCTCTCCTCAAGATTCCCAGAACCAAGACTTGCTTCGCATAAGCATAGGGCGCTAAGCCGGAAAGAGCGCACGATCGTTCCCACATTTATGAGTAGTCGTCACCAGCACCAGCCACTCGGCCTGTTCCTTAGACAAAAAAATCGAGGTGCTCTACGACATAGTGGATTCTTCTCGCCGAAAACTTGGTCCTTATTAACAAAGTGGATGTCCCGTACGTGTTGCAAAAGGATTGATGCCAGCCCAATCCGGAAGCCAAGTCATCAACTAAAATGTTGAATGCGTGGCATGTCTTTTTTTTAGGTTTTACGAGTAATACATTCCTGCTTTCAGCACTCATCATCTGAAACCCGAGAACGGCCCATCTCCGTCCCCATATGTGCTTATGTCAGTGCACGTGACGCATGTACGCAGAAGCAGCACTCCCAATCCCGGTGCAAGCTTCCCTCCAATGCGGAGCTCCTACGTCATAGGCCGAGGTCTTAAGGATAAGTTCTATGGGAAATTTACATGCTATGTATCCATACTAACGAATGGAGCAGCCATTGATGAGAGTTGCGCCAGCGACCAGCAAATGCCATATTTTTTTTCTTTGTTTTAAATGCCGTCGAACTCCAGTTCGATGCTGGCGCAAAAA
Source organism: Raffaelea deltoideospora (assembly GCA_019925385.1). Lineage (NCBI taxonomy): Eukaryota > Fungi > Ascomycota > Sordariomycetes > Ophiostomatales > Ophiostomataceae > Raffaelea > Raffaelea deltoideospora. The sequence continues at coordinate 330,678 of JADHKP010000004.1, read as the reverse complement.
TTACGCAAAAGATGGGTATTACACCGTTGCGATCTAAGCAGGGTTCATACAAATCACATTTTCATGCGTGACGACATATTTGTTTTCTTTTGGGAACATAAGTGGGCTGTCTCTATTCAGTATCCACCACACGAGTCATTGTGAAAAACGAATCGTAGGGTGAATCGTGTTTTTAAACTGTGGTAGGGGAAGAGGGGGTGAATACGGAGTATGGTGAATTTGGTTCAGAGCGATAGTCAAGGGAATGCGGATTAAAGGTCGAAGATAAGACCGACAGGTAAAGAGCACACTAAAAACCAAAGCTCCTAACAGTATCTTAGGCCTTTTAGTACAAGCCAAATTCCATGCAGTCAACCACCCAAGATATCGCTCTCAACTCTCGTCAGTCTAGAGAACAAGACACAGACGCACTTAAACAAAACATTCAGTGAGAGGGGAAGGGAGGGGGGAGGGGGGGGCGGTTTGAGTTTAGGGCAGGGATTGGTGTTGGGGTTGGGTTAGGACAACACAAGATAATATGTGAATGGATGGGCAGAATGCAATTGGGCCAATCAGGTCGGGACAGATAGAAAGAAAACACAACAGACAAGACAGCACGAACGATGCAGATACAGAATACCAAAGAAACCTCACAAAACCGTTTCTCGTGTTCCGGTCGGCTACTCGTATCCGTACTCGTACCCGTAGTTGTCCCTTATGCCTCTCCTTGCCTGTTCAAGCGCTCTCAAAGGAACAACAAAGCCTCCGGCAAATAGGCCAACAGCATGCTCCTAGCGAGGTGGCAGGCGACCACTGATACCGTTGTTGTTCGAACTTGCCGTTGGCTTGTCTGTTTCTCCGCCAAAACTGCCTTGATCTCCACCGCTTCCGAAGTTTCCGCTGCTTATGCCGCTTCCGCCGCCTCCGCCACCTCCACCACTGCCGTCGCCGCTGCTGCTGCCGCCACGTCTGTCGCGAGGGCTGTGGCCGTGGCCGTGGCCTCCGCCGCTGGCGCCTTCATCCCCTCCGCTGTGCAAAGGGTACGCTGTATCGAAGTCCTCGTTTTCTGGATCATAGCTATCTCCGTCTCCCCCTCCATACTCGTCGTCATACCTGTCGCCGCTGCCGCCTGGGGTGTCGTGACTCGCATCATCCAATTGATCTCCATGCACCGCTTGCTGCGCGTCGGCTGCATTGCCGCCAGTCTTCGCCTGTGCTGCTGACTTCGTCGGCTTTCTGCCTTTGCGCGCGCGGGCCTTGGCTTTGTCCAGCAGTCGTTGCCTCCGCTCCATTTCCAGCCTCTTTTTCCGCTCCTTCAATTCGAACGACCGGATGAGGAACTTGGGCTTGTAACCATTGATGGCTTCGAACTCGCAGAACGGGCAGATGTATAGATCGTTGTCGTCGGGCGGGTTCAGCATATTCTGCTCCTCCTGCAGCCGCCGACGCTCCCGCGCTTGCTCCTCCAATTCCCGGCTGAGCTTGCTCTTCTTCTTCTTCTTCGACATCTTCCTCGCCGGGCTGCCGGCACTAGCGCCAGCCGAAGAGGCCACGGACCCGTCCGCGTTCATGTCTTGCGAGGGAGTGTCGAGCATCTGTCCTTGGCCACCGCGAAGTCTCGCTTGGGGCCAGTGTGACGATCCAGGCAGCCTGGGGTCTGACCCGGGCCACGCTAAATTTCCTGGAACTTGCGAAGTACAAGTGAACGTAAACTGAGTGGATGCCGGCGTAGATGCTATCGACGACGACTGGTGCAAAAACCCGGTGTTTTCTTGACCGGGGGTCACGTCCTTTCCTGCTTTTGCAATAGCATTAGAAATGATACCTGTTCCACCACCGCCTGTGGTTTCTCAAGTGTCAGCGCTTCTAGCGAACTTTCATTTGCTTGTCACAGTAGGAACAGAGCAATGCAAGTCGACGACAAACAAGACATGACAAAACGACAACAGCCAGCAGCGAGACAAAAAAAAAAAAAAAAGCAAACAACGCTCGGATAGCAAGCAGCAAACAGCCGGTCGCCCAGCCAGCCTAGCCGTGAGACACGGTACCAACGCAAAGGACTTAAAAAAAAACACTGGAAGCGAGGAGATGCGTAATTGAAAAAAGAAGCAGACCCGTGCTAAAAGTAGACAATAGAATAATAAACTCACCACGCTCATTTGACCACGACGGATGCAACTTGCCGTATCTACCAGCCCAGTTATTGCCGGTTTCAGACAGCGGCCGCAGAGGGCTTCGGCCATTTCGCGTCCGTCCGTATCGTCCCCTGCCCGGGCCCGATATGCCCGGAGACCCTGAAACGAAGCTTGTCGGACCCGAGTGCGGCACGGGCGATGGACTGGTACCAGCCGCACTGCCATCAGTTGCATTTGCTGAAGACGAGGTCGACGTAGAGACTGCTGAATGGAGATCGGCTGACGAATAGACACCGGCGTGCGGAGCATCGCTGGCTGTGGGAATCTTCCTTTTCTTTTTGTTGTTTGTGTTCTCGAAAGAATCGTAGCCATCGGCGGACGATGCCGTAGACGGCGCAGGGGCTGCCTGTTGGCGACTGCTGTTATCATTCCCACTTCCAGTTGAAGTCGTTTTCAGCGTAGAGGACCGCTGCTGCTGTGGCCGCTGCGCCGGTCGGCTGACGAGCCGCACAGAACGCTGCGGCGTGGGAGTGGTCGTGTTGTTGTCGTCTGCTACGTCGTCATGGCCATTATTCGACTGCGACACGGGTGGCTTTGCATTCCGAGCTGCAGCGGTGACGGCTGCGGCGTTTGCGGTAACAGAGCCTTTAGCTGTGTTGGAATCAATCGCAGCGCCGGCGGCGGTTACCGGGGCCGCAGTGGTGCCATGGCCAGCGTTCATGCCGAGGTTGCTGTCGTCTGAAGCGCCATCGGCGGGGACGGGACCGTTGCTCACATGGTACGGATAGTAGAACAGCGGGCCTCCAGTCGAACCGAGCGCTGGAGGATATTTGATGGAACCGGCCACATCAGGAGACAGGCGTTCCCGAAGACGACGCTTCGGTAATGGGTGGATCAGTCGGTCGGGAAAAACGGACGAGACTGGATCAGATGACATTTTGAGCGACTGAGATCTATAAGGTGCCAGTCCAAGATATTGCATTAGCCAGCAGATCAGCGACACAATCGACATGAAAGACAAGAAGATGCAAGGTGAGGCAAGGCCGGTATTGAGGCAGGTTCACAAAGATTGCAGAAGCCTTCATATAATGCCAAATCCTAACAATGTCACCTTGCCCGGAAGAAGATACCGGAATTAATGCTGTCGGCTTTTCGTCCAGGGCAAAAAAAAAAAAATGGACAAGGAGAGAATACAAAATGTTGAGGAAAACTGAAGGCGTAGTACAAAGGGGGGTGAAAAACACAGGGCGAAGGGAGGGAGAAGGGAAGGGAGATTGAGCGTACAAAAGGCAAAGTGGCACGACAGAACTTAAATGAGGAAGGAAAGACGAAGGGCATAGAGGGTAAGCAAAACAAACGCATTGTTGGAAAGCGCAATGGAAAGGAAACGGAATGCAGCAGCCATACTCATCACATTGCATCGAGTATCGAGTGGTTCGCTCTTTTTCAAGTACCAAAACCAAGCTGAGGCAAAGCTTGTTTTCTAGATCTTGGTATCTTCGTCTGGTAATATTGGTTTAGTCTCGTTCTTCGATCCGTCGACTGCTATCGAAAAGGGCATTCGCTGGGAGCTCAAGCAAACACATCCACTACTAAATAAAGCTCTGTTTGATCTGTCCCAAACGAAAAGAAAATCAGTATGTCAGGCGCACAAGTACCAGCAAACGAGCAAAAGTGGCACCCTGCGAAGTGCAAACGAAGTGCAAACGCAAAAGAAAAGCCTGCGAACAGACAAATGACTTTTTGACAGGAGACGGCCGTGATCTGCAATAAAATAGAGGAACAGACAACTGGGGGGGTGAGATGTCGGTGCTTGTAATACCGGAGCATGTTTTGCTGTCCATCACAGGCTGTTGAAACCATCGAGAAAGGGGGGGAGGGGGGTTGGGCAGAAGGGGGAAAAGGAGCACAATGGGCACGGAATACAGAGGACATGGACAGAGACTTGACGGCGCAGGAGACTCGAAAAAGGGACTAGATCTCCTCTTCTTCTCGTGCTCAGCTCTCACCCATAGAAAATGCTCTCGCACGATCACGCACCTTTTGATTCACCAATTTTTATTTCGACTTTATGTTTTGCTTAAAGGCCACAAAAGGCCAGTGTGGCTCTCGGGCTCTCGGGCTCTCTGGATCTGGCTTTTTGGCAGTGTTGCAAGCTGTGACGAATCCCAATAAGATATACAGATGCCCGAGTCAAAGGAAACAAGAGACTCCGAAATAATGATAAGTGAAAAGTTCAAGCGCTTGCAGACAAGTCAATTCCTGTGCCGTTCGCTGGCGAGACAAGGGGACGAGAACTGTGTCGTGTGCAAAAATGAATCGTGGTGTTGGGAGTGATTGCTAATTATAAATGCATAGGGGAAGCAGAGGTCGATAATATTACGCTTCCAGATGGCAATAATTAGAAGAGAGAAAGTGCCACATGCAGCAAAAAGAGTGGTGCCTCAGGGCCCGCAGACCCGAATTACTTATGTAATCTTCCACGCCCCGCCCGCCACACCACACCTCTAGTGACTCCCAGATATTGGTTTTGGTTTTCTTTTCTTAGACATCCCATGCGGTACAACGTGTACTTTTGTATGCAGTAATATGTATTGCAGAGCTGTAATGTTGCAAAAGAAAGCCCCAAGATTAAAGAACTTTGAAGAATTGCTTTGTCTTTTAACGAGGTAGCTTTCTTGTAGTCGGTGGCTAACGATCAACTGCACCATACATCGTACGAGTATATCCCTACCCATCTTGTCGCCGACCCACACAGATATATCACGGCTAGAATGCACCACCTCGATTCTTTCTCTCTGGCGGGCAGTGCAAGCTTGTGTCCACAGGGCCACAGACAACAATCCACCATATCCTTTCTGCTGCGATCGCTTTTGCCTCCGTTTACGCCGTACAGTCGAATTTATCCTGACGCTTCAGCTGAGGGGCGTTTGCGATTCAGAAGTAAAAGAGCCGTTCTTCTTGCCAGCTTGCAAAACGAAAGATGGGGCAGAAAAGAGAGTGAGAAAGAGAGAAAAAGAAAAAAGATATCTTTTAAACCCCTTAATCACTTCTCTGCTACGCATACGGGGAGTCTAAATGTGCAAGACGTGCGTGCGGCCCAAATTCAAGGTTCCTGTCTCTCGACGCACGGTTTAACCAAAAAAATCGGCCGGCTCGGCGAGACGCTGATGCGGTGCATTGCATCGGGTGGGTGGGACCGGCTCGGCATGCCGAGTCATATTCCGTGAGCAGTCCGGTTTCACGCCTCGCTTTTCTTCTCGGATCAGCATGGGGGGGCGGTCGGGTCCAGACAGCCAGACAGCCAGCAATCGCTCCATCCAACAAAGTTTGCAGCTACTTTTAGCGTCTGTTTTGTCTGCTCCTCACTCGGTGTTGGCCACGTCTGCAACCAATGGCCAACCCCAGTCTATTGTCAGCGAAGCGGGCCGGCCTTGTTTCATTTTCGTCGAGCGCCAGAGATGTGTACTGCTGGGAGAGGCGTAATGATCGTGGCCATTGTTCCGAGCGACGTGGACGGGGCAATCGAGACTACTTGAGATATTCACCGGCGGACGACGAAGAGTGCATTCTCGGCAACCCGTGTCATCAGCAAAAATATCCATACGTGCCCGTTGTCTGGATTCGGTCCGCCGCTGGGTTGCACCGCGCCAAAAACACAAAGACACAGCTTCCAAACCCAGCAGTAATGCACTGGCGGCTTTCCGACAATTAAAGAGGAGCGTCAAAACCCTGTCCGGAGTCGTATGAGCCATGAGAACTTGCGATTTCTTCTTCTAGAGAGCACAGTCGTATTCAGGGACCAGAATGGTCATTTGAGAAAGACTCACCAGTGGTGCCATTTTTAACTCAACAGGCCAATGACGGTTTCCGCAAATCCTTGTCATAGCCTCTCTGCCTGAAGGCTATTTTTTTAAAAGAGAACAAGCATGACCAACCCAAACCCAGATATCTCTTGTCTCTCTCTCTGTCTCGTAACAGCATTGCGTAGAGCAAGCCAGCTGTTCTCCTGTCCCGCAGATTAATGAAGCTTTGCTTTAAATCTCTATTTTTAATTTACGGGGTGGATGCCAATTGGACAACAGTTGAGCAAGTAAGACAAACCCCACTCCTCGCTTGACGCCTCAGGCATTGGGAGCCGACCAAGGTTACAGCAGCACATTGAGATGCGAGACAAAATCAGAGCCTTTCATTGGCTACAGCGCCAATTGCACCCTTTGAAAAATATTAATGGGTACCTCTGACAACAGATGCCGCTGTGGTTATTGCTGGCACTAAGCACGACTACGGAGCAGCTAATTTTTTCTGCCCGCGCTGGGTCACTCCTTCTCCGCCTCCGTCAATTCGCCTGCCTCCTTCCATTTTCCCCTTCCCACCCACTCTCTCCCCCTCTGCAGTTGCTCTTTTTCTTCGCTTCTTCTTCTCCTCTTCTCTCGCTCTTCTCCCTTTCTTACTTTCTTTCTCGCTCTTTTCCCTCCTACTTCCTTTTCCACCATCCAGCTCTCGCTTTGTATTTGGGCTGCTTTCTTCGAGTCATGATTCCGGTCACATTTACCCTGGCGCACTTCGTCACAAGCAACAGCCACCAGTCGCGCCTGTGATGTTTTGCTGAAAGCTGCCTTCATTTTGGTCTCTCAGGCTTTTTCCCTCCAGAGACCATTGCAGATGTGGCGCCTCTCCTAAAGTCTATGGCTTGTCGTCTTCTTTGATCTGTTCCTCGACAAGCCGCCTTGTTTGCAGCTTTGCCGTCCCTTTTTATTCTTCTTTTTTCTAGCTTGTCTGTTTTTTTTTTCGCTCTTCTCATTTTTACAGTCCAGCACCCCCAGTCGTCAGGCAGGCACACAACTTGTGCTCCTCCTAAGCTGCAAAAAAGATCAATAACATTACAGCAATAACAACAACAACCAACCGCCATCCTTCCTCGGTCTTTCCTGCTTTCTCTCCCTCCCTTTCTCTTCGCGGGCTTTTCGCCGGCGCGTCGCTTGTCTCCATTGTTCGCAGTGGCTGCGAACAATGGCAGGACCCGACCCCCGACGATCTGCTCGCTCTCGAACCAGTCACCCGCAATCGCGCCCTTCGTCTACCACCTCCAGCGTCTCGGGCTACATCGACCGCGGCGCGACCAAGCACTCCTCTGCCAAGACCGGGTCACCCCAGAAGGCCACGTCGACTTCGTCTTCGGCATCCGACCACCTCGACGACGCAGCTGGCAGAGACGACACGGAACATTTGCTATCGCTCCCGCGCAGCCGACGCGCGACGCATTCTGCCACGGCCAAGGACGACGACCAAGACCTTTCGTCTGTAGTTGTCAGCGAGATCGAAATGCTGAACGACGGCGACGACATCCAGGAGGACGATGAGGCCGTCCGCTGCATTTGCGGCTCCGAAGACTACCCTGGCCCGCTGACCGCCGAAGACTTGAAACAGGTTACAAAGGAAGGTTTCAATGCCGAGTCTATTTTTCCCACCGATGTCACGGATGACCTGGCAGGCTTTTTTGTCCAGTGCGACATCTGCAAGGTCTGGCAGCATGGCGCATGTGTCGGCCTCATCAATGACAGCACACTCCCGGAGGAATATTATTGTGAACAATGCCGGAAAGACCTACATAAAATATTTCCACGCAGCGATAAGTGAGCAGCACCTTTTCTATATTCTTTTGCTTTGTTTTTTCCTGCCCCCCCCCCCCCCCCCCCCTTCCCCTCTCCCCTCGACAACAACTTTTGTCAGAATTACTGCACAACCACGTCGCCCTGCATTGGAACACTACCCGCGACTACGTGAATGGCAATATGGGCGGCGCTCCGGTGTTGCCGATCATATCTCATACCCCATCTCTGTCAGAAGTCGGCTCCCCCCCCCCCCCCCTTCCCCGCTACCTTTTTTTCCCAGACTGCTATTATGCCTGCCTTGCCGTGCTGCTTCCCCCTTTTCTACTTCCCCTTTGGAGTTGCGGTGAGCTAATGCAATTCGTTTTTGTAGAAAGCGGTTTTCTATATATTTGGCTCTCAACCGCAGACGATCTAGAGCCAGCTCCTTTGGCAAGGACCGTGATCGTGAACGGGAGCGGGACAGGGAGCGAGACCGAGAACGAGAACGAGAAAGAGAACGGGAGCGGGAACGGGAGCGAGAACGAGAACGAGACCGGGAGCGCGAGCGGGACCGAGACCGGGCACGGGCCCGCGACCGCGAGCTCAATCCGTCACCAAAGGTCAGAGACCATAGCAAGGACAGCGGCAAAGATGGCGGCAAGGATGCCAGCCGGGAGGCGAGCAAAGAGCTCAAGACGCCCCGGACGTCGACAGTGGCACAGACATCCAAGCGGCGGTCAACCATGAACAGCAGAGATGCAGCGTACGACGAAGAGCAGCTACGCATAGCCATTGAAGCGAGCAAAGAAGTAACGTCTATTGACGGTATCGGCGTGGACGGGTCAAGACGGCCGAAACGCAGCCGAAGTGATAGTGTAGAGTGAGTATACTCTCTCTCTCTTTCTCTCTTTCTCTTTGTGTACTTCTTTTTGAAAGGAGATAAAAGGACAATTTTGCTGATGATTTTTTTTCTACGTGTGTACAGAAAGGCGGATGGAGTGAAGCGGCAACGAACAAGCTCGCGATCGGTGTCGCCAGCTCCGGACAAGTCGACGGAGGCGGATGATTCTGATGAGGCCATGTCGACGCGGAATGGAACGTCACGGAAGGCGTCGAGGAACGCAGCAGCAGCAGCGCGGAGCCAGCAGCAACGGGAGAGGGCCGAGAAAGAAGAAAAGGAGCGGCAACGAGCGGAGTCGGCGAACAAGCGGAATGGCCGGGCGGAGCGGCGGCGAGGCGACGGTACAGAGCCGCAGCGGGCCACCAGGACGGCAAAGGGATCGGAAGCGGACTCTGATACGGATTCAGACCCTTCGGACGAAGTGCCGCTAGCAGCGACCCGAGGTTCAGGCAGTCGAACGGGGCCTGGCTCGTCGGGCGGCGCGGCTGGGACAGTTGCTGTGGCGGCGTCGGGTGGGGCCAGTGCAACGGCTTCTGCGGGAACGGCGTCGTTGTCGACAACGCAGCGGTCGGGTCAAGCGCGGCCATCACAGCCGTCGCCGGAGACGCCGCCACCGTCGGCAGCGGCAGCCGCGAGCGGGGGCTCCAAAACGAAGGGGGGTCGGCCGACGCAGAAGAAAAAGGGCCGCAACCAGTACACCAAGGAGCGCGAGGCGCGGGAGGAGCAGGAGTCAACGCGGTCGCGGTCGCGCGACGACCGTGTAGACAGCGGACCAAGCAAGTCGGGCGGGTCGGGAGGATCTGGCGGGGGTGCTGGGTCTGGCGGGTTTGGCGGAGGTGGCGGCGGCGGCAGCGGCGGCGGCAGCGGTGGTGGAGGAGGTGGTGGTGGTGGTGGCGGCGGCGGTTCAGGAAACAGTGGTGGCTCAGGTGCGCACAACAGCAAGTCTGGATCGCGGCCCAAGGGCGGCATGAACAGCCGGGTGACGATGAGCGAGATGAAGCGGCGGGTGTCGGCCATGTTTGATTTTATCTCGAAGACGCAGGTGGAGCTGGCCGGCGAAGACGATGCAGAAGGGGTTGCCGGAGTGGCAACGAGGGCCTCGACAACCAAGACAGCGACACCGGCAGCAGTGCCCCAGACGACGGTGAGCGAAAAGGAGAAGGCGGGGACAGCGGGAGCCGCAGGAGCCGCAGGAGCAGCCGGAGCGGGTAGTGGCGGCGGCGACGAGGACAAGGGACCGGCGTCAGCACAGGGGGATTTCAAAAATCTGTCATGCCTGGAAATGATGGATTTTCTTACGAGGGACATTGTCCACTGGCAGAATCAGTTTGCCGCTTAGAGCTGGATGGACTAGGGGCGGCTACCCATCTTGTTTTTTTCTTTATTGTTGGTTCGTCAAGGAGTTGGCTGATTGATCGTTGGCTGTTGGGTTTGCGCGTCCTACATTGTTTTGAGTCCTACATTGTTTTGCGTCCTGCACTTGACCCAAGCCGTTTTGACGGGGGCAGGCTAACCCTTTTTGCTGGTTGTTTTATTTTGTTTTTGCTGGATTCTGGCGTCAACTTGTATTACTATAGGTCTTTTTATCTTTACTTTGGGTACGGGATGTATATGTTTGTTGAGACTGTATAGGATGGCTATGTACAAAGTATTAGGCTGTTGTCGAGACGAGAAAGTCATATGTAATATACGAGTATCCGTACTTTAAATGCATCTATGCGAGATACAGTGAGCATTCTCACGTGACCGTTCATACCACCGCCGCTTTGGCGTGTGCTCGGCCACAGCTGCCCTCAGCCGCCGCTGCTGCGGGCGACGGCTGCCTTGTGCTTGGAAATGCGTGCGGCTTTGCGGCGTTCCTTTTCCATCTTGCGGGCCTGGTTGAGCGACAGCGGCGGCGACTGGCGGGCGGTGGCGCGGGCAGCGGCAAAGACGGCGGCCGACAGGGCCTCGCCGGCGTCGTTGTTGTTGTCGCCGGCACTGCCAGCGTGCTCGTCGACGGCGTCGCCGTTGCCGGCGCGGGCCTGCACGCTGCCAATGTCGTCGAGACAGAACCGGCCCAGGCGGCCGCGTCGCCAGGCATGCACGAAATGCCAGGCCGCCGCTTCGTGGTCGGGCACGCCGCCGCGGGCCAGCTTGCCGGAGCGGTGGGCGATGGCGTCGAGCAGGACGTGGACGTCGAGGGTCGGGCCCGTGAGGATGCCCGGCTTCGAGTCGTTGTTGCTGTCTCCGGGCTCCGAGGGCGCCTTTCGAGATTTTGTGTGGCTCGTGTGGCTCGTGTGGCTTGTGTGGCTTGCGTCTGCGCCATCCGCGCCTTCCGCGCCTTGTGAGGCATCTGCGCCGCCAGCGCCTTCCGCCGTGGACGGCAGAGAGCCAAAGGCGGCCACATAGCGCCGCCAGCCCGCCTCGCCCCGGCGGTTCAGCTGGTACAGCAGGTAGTCGGCCATGGCCACGGCGGGCACCAGGCCCTCGCGCACGCTGCCCACGAGAGCCAGCTTCAGCATGCTCTCGGGGTTGGCGACGTAGGGCACAAAGACGCCGGGCGTATCGATGACGAGGACGCCGCTGGCGCCGCTGCTGGAGCTGCCGCCGCTGCCGCTGGCGTCTCTTTTGCCGGTCGCTGCGTTTCTGGCCGTCCCATCGCTGTGGCCGCCGCGCTGTCCGTCTGCCGGCTCTGCTTCTGCCAGCACGCGCACCGGCGTGCCCAGCCGCCGCGTCACGCCCGGCTGCGCGCCCGTGGCGGCCACCCGGCCCCGTCGCGACGCGTCCGCCATGCCCTGGGCCCGCAGCCGGTTCAGCAGCGTCGACTTGCCGGCATTGGGCATGCCAACCACCAGTACGCGCAGGTCCGTCAGCGAGCGCTCGCTGTGACGCCGGGCGGCCGCGCGCACGGCCGCCAGCAGCCGGGCCATTTCGCGGCGGCTGCGGCTGCGTGCGGCGGCGGCGGCGGCGGCGGCCGTCGTGTCGGCTGCTCTGCCTGCGGTCTTGGCTGCTGCTGCTCCGGGCACCGCCGACGCTGACCGCTCATAGGCTCCCAGGAACACCACAGCATCGGCCTCGCCGCGGTGCGACTCGGCCAGCCGGCGCAGGTCGGCCGTGCTGGGCGACAGCGAAGGCAGGCCCGACGACGACGACGCCGTGGATGCCGCTGTAGCATCCATCACCAGATCCTGCTTGGTGTACACAATAATGTGCGAGCGCCGCCCACCGCCGTCGCCGCCGCCGTCGTAGTGCAGCAGCCCGCGCGAGCTGCTTCGGCTGTCGGCCGTCGAGAGGCCCTGCAAGCCGCTTCTCCTGTCAGCACTGCCGCCACTCCCCCCATTCCCCCCACTGCCGCCACCGCCCTCGGCCACGTCGGCCGCCGTGTGCAGCGACGACTCCAGCAGCGGATTCCACGCCGACAACGGCACGCGCAGGTCGCGACACTCGATGACGAGCCCGACCGTGGCCAGCTCGCGCCGCATGCGCTCCAGGGCAGCACGGTGGTGGCCAAGAAAGTAGGACCGCGGAACGCCGGTCGACGGCTCGTAGTGCGTGGGTGGCGCAAAGCCCGGGGCGGCCGCTGGCGCCGGCGGCCGTCCTGGGACTGGCTCTGTGCCGTTTGCAGTCGCTCCCGTCTGTGAGGACGTCGAATGCAACCGCCGCGACAGCGACGACAGCGACGACAGCGACGACAGCGACGACAGCGACGACAGCGACGACACCGCCATCCCTGGCAACGTCCTCGGCCGTGCCGTCTGTTCAGACTGTGCTCTCTGTGACTGTCGACTCAAACCACGCTGTGACAGAACCGGTCGAGCAGCCGTGGCCGCCGTAAAACCCTTGAAAGTCACAGCAGCCGCTGCCGCTGCCCTGCCGACTCCAGCAGCGTTTGGCGCCATGACCACGGTAGAGCAGACAATAAAACGCAAGGCCTGGGTTCTCTCTCTCTCTCTGAAGCGACCCTTCTCTGCAGCAACTTTTCGCTGGAGCGACCTTCTCCCCTTGTCGCTCGCTCTCACCGCTTCAACAAGGCATTGCTTGTTGGCGGACCCCTTTTATTCCCCTCCGTTTCTATGCAGAGCCTGGGTATGACGAGAAAATCGAGAAATGACAAGAAGCGCGGGCTGGCTTAGACGTCACAGCTTGTACCTTGTAGCTTCTGGGCTGTGTTTGCAAGCCTTTAGCCCGTGAGCTCAAAAAAAGAATATCTGAAAAATTATGGTACTAGTTCCAGAAGGTGCACGGACCACGCAGAGCGGCTGCTGACGCGCCTTGTGGCGTAATATAATATTACGCGCCTGTGGCGTTCTAATGCTCCGTTCCCCAGCTTTTCTCCAGTCAGAACTCAATCGCCTACTCGACGAAAGTATCCTTACTCGTATCCATATCTGTTAATACTCGATCAAGCCACACATGCATCCCAGAAACTCCATGTTTAAAAAAATGTGGTCTTTGCTTATTACTATTAAATCGGAACCAAAAGTCCCGCCTGGGGCTTTGTCCAGAGAGCTTTTTTTCATATAAAATACATGTCAGTTTAGAGAACAAGCCGGGGAAAAAACGGCAGGTCTGCCCTTCTTTCTTGCAGCGCATGTTTTCTTGTTGTCTCTTTTTTTGTTGTCCCATACATGTACAATAGAGGAAAAGGAAAAACAAGAGAAAAGTAAAATGGTATAATAGCCCAAGACCACCTGTGTATAAAAATGCCATTCGTTAAGGATCGTAAGAAGGAAAATAGTTTTTATGTTTTGTTTTTATCGAGGGGGAACTGTGCTTGCGACGGGGGTTTCTGCCTTGTTGACTACTGCCAACTCTGACGAAAGCAGAAGCAACTCATCAGACAGGTCCCCCAACTCGCAGGTGTGTCTTTTTTTGATGTTATGTGTGTGCCATGACAGTACTGAGAAAAAAGGAAAAAAGTATTATATGCAGTGTGTGCTGTGCGGAACCGCCCGCGTTTGTGTGGAAAAAAGACAGAAACGAAAAACGAAAAAAAAAAAGACAAGACAGGTAATAGTACAGGTTGTTGGTTGTGTTGTTGTTCTGTTTTTGGTTGCGTTGGAGCAATTTCCCCTTACAGAGCAGCCATCAGCGCCATGACGGCAACACCGGCCAGGCCAAACGCCTGGGTCCGGCCGCCCGCATTGACGGTGACAATGCCGGTGGGCGTGGGCGTGGGCGTGATGCTGTAGCCGATGGTGCCGACCGTGGTGGCAGTGGGCGAGGCCACGGACACGCTGGTGACGGGCACGACAGCCACGCCGGTGGAGCCGGTGGTGAAGCCGACCTGCGGCACGGTGGCCGAGGCGGAGATGACGGTGGTGGTGCTGGAGCCCGAGATGGTGACGCCGTTGGAGTCGGTGCAGGGCACGACGGTGGTCTGGGCAATGACGACGGTGGTGTAGACGGCGGCCGACACCGTGGTGGCCGAGGCCGTCAGCGTGCTGGTGACGGTGTGGGCGCCGGTCACAATGGCCGGGTTGCCGCCGGCATAGCCAATGCACAGGCCCTGGAAGAAGAGCACGGCCTCAGACACAATCTCGTCGGTCTCGCCGTGGGCGCCAATGCACGAGAACACGTTCTGCACAAAGACCTCGTTGGGGCAGAAGCAGCCGGCGTCCGTGTTGTCCTTGCACTGCACGCTGAACAGCCACGTGTTGAGGCACTGCGGCACCACCGGCGGGCACGGCAGCGTCGGGGTCGACGTCGCCGTCGAGGTCGTCTTGGTCTCCGTCTCCGTCACCGGGCACACCGTCGTCGACACGGCAACCGTCACCACCGTGGTCTTGATCGACTCGGCCGGGCAGTTGGTCACAGTGGAGGCGCAGCTCGTGATCGTCGACGTCGTCGTCGTGAAGATGGTTGACGTCGTCATCAAGACCGAGGAAGACGACACCGGCGAGGACTGCACGGCGCTCAGGCTGGTGCTGCCCGTGGGCGTCGACGACACCGCAGACGCCGTGGTGGACTCAGTGGGCGGCGTGGTAGATGACTCGAACTCGGAGCTGCAGTCCTCAGTCGACTCAGACGCCGTCGTCGACGCGGTGGGCGACGTGGACGGGGACTCGGTTGGCGAGGTGGACGGGGAAGCCGGCGGCGTCGACGGGGATGTCGGCGACGTAGACGGGGATGCCGGCGGGGTCGACGGGGATGCCGGCGGGGTCGACGGGGATTCAGTCGGCGACGTGGACGGGGATGCCGGCGGCGTAGACGGGGACTGAGTTGGCGACGTGGATGGCGAAGCCGGAGGGGTGGACGGGGACTCAGTTGGCGACGTGGAAGGCGAAGCCGGTGGCGTCGACGGGGACTCGGTTGGCGACGTAGACGGGGATGCCGGCGGCGTGGACGGAGATGTCGGCGACGTCGACGGGGATGTTGCTGGCGTCGACTGGCTTCCCGGAGGCGTGGTGGTGGTGCAGCCAAAAGACACGGTCGACACGCTGATGCTGCAGGTGGGCTTGGGCATGTGAGTCTGCGACGGGTAAACGACAGTCACACAGGTGGCACCACCGCACTGGTCGTTCTTGACAACGGAGCCGTCCTTGCTGCAGCTGGACCGGTGCTTGCACTTGGACCCGTCAGGCATGCCGTAGATCAGCTCCAGGTCGCAGTCAAACTCGGTGCTCAGGTGGACCTCCGTGATGGAAAACGAGTCGATTTCCTTGCTGTCGGCACAGCTAAACGACGGGCACTTGGTCTCGTCCTGGTGGCACGTCGCGCCAATGTACCGGCCACCGGTAAACGACGTGCGGTCCTCGATGCGAGAACGCTTGTGGTTGCCCTGCGAGCACGTCCAGCCGTTCCACGACATGCCGTTGAACTGGCTGAAGCCGCCCAGCGGCAGCTGCCCAAACGTCCAGCCGACATGCTGCTCAGGCGTGCACTTGTCCTTGGGATTGGACGGGCACTGGAACTTGCCGGCATCTTTGAAACCCTGTTTTGGAGTTGAGTTAGCAAGAAAAGTTTTTTATGACGAGGTGAGGTATTAGTCTGTGCCACATCTTGTCCTACTTACAGCATAGGCGCCGGCGGCGAGTGCGAGAACGGCAACAGACTTCATGTTGAAAGACGATGGCGTTCTGAAATGTGTTCAAGACAAATAAACAACGATAAAGCTGTATGTAATGTTGTGATGTGTGTGCTGCTGAGCGAGTGTAGAGGTAAGATCAAAAATCAAAGAGACAGATAAACGAGACTGAAAACTGAAAAAAACTTTGGTTTAAGATGGGGGGGTTGAGAGCAAAGAAGCGAATGACTTTGACTCTCGAGAAACGAAGGAAGCAGACAAACAAGGGAAGAAAAAGGAAGAAAGAGGGAAAACTAATGGAAAAGAAAGAACGGGTGAAGAGTGGTGTAAGGAGAGAAAAAAGAGAGGCCGAATTGAACGACTGGATGGAGAGAGGGAAGGAGGCCAATCTATATACGACGTCCAAGGGGGCCAGAGCAGACGAAGCACCGATGAACGAGAGCCAGTTGGCCGTGAGGACGCCAGAGAGAGTGAGGTCTGCAAAGTATCCATGTCGCCCACATCCTGCGTGTAAGTGGACGAGCGTCTCTGGCCAGGAAAAAGGGTTGGCGTTGTTGGTGTGGGGACGAACAAGGGTGTGGTAGCCGGCCGATGGAAGAGACCAGGGGGGTAACGGAGCCACTCCGTACCTTTGTACGTCGTAATACTTTGTACCTCAAGAGCGGGCTCTTTCGTTTGGACCAGGGGGTTCTCCTCTTGCCTCTCTTGGGATGGACAAAGCTGGACAAAGCTGGACAGTGCTGGACAAAGCTGAATGAGAAACAAAGAAAAAAAGCTTTGTCCTGCCTCCCTGTTCGCAGCATGAGAGACAGAATACGGAGCAACCGTACGAAGGAGGCTGGCCTTTACCGAACATCATTTCCATCCAAAGCTCTTGTAGACTCGCTGGTCCCTCATCCAGAAAGGGAGAAGAGTACCTGCCATGTTGAGATGCTGTGCAGTATTACTCGTATTCACCGTCTCTGTGCGTCAGCTTCATTGTATGAAGTCATCGTGCCGACGGGGCCGTAAAATTAGAAGGTCCTATCGCAAAAAGCAGGCCTCGGACGTTTGAAAAGAGCGCCATATGCACAGCATTGCGCAGGTGTCCAAGCCATTCAAAGTGAAAAAGAGGTGCTGCTACAAAGGGCAACGACCCAGGAGAGTTCAAAGAAGCCGCATGCAGTAATACGTCGTACCTTGTCCAGAGTACGTTGTAATATTACTCGTATTGTCTCCTTGTTCTTTTTTTATTCCCCCTGTAATTTTTTCTTTGTTAGCGGATTTAGCACCTCGCCTTGTACTGTTGTTAGCTGTTCTTTTGTTTCTTTGATGGCGAGAAGACTCCCCTGTTTACTCTGCCGCCCCCTTTTTTCTCCTTTCTTGGCCTATGCCTTCTGCTGGCATTTTTGCTTTGTCGCACAGCCTCGGCCCAGTAATGCGCTCTTTTTCCCCCTTTCTCCTCTCCCTTGCGTCGGGTGCTGCCTTGTCTTTTCTTTTAGGGCTTTTAGTGCATAAAGAAGAACGGCAGAGCCCCCTAAAGTGGATGAACGAGCACGAGAAATGCCATCCATTCAGAGAGACAGGAAACGGTCAATCCAAGACAAAGAAAAATGCACACAATAGGGGACATACGGAGTGCGAGGAAGGCATAACAGCCCAGCAGAGCACAGCATGGTTGCCAAGACAAGCAGCTGCCAAGACAGCAGCTGCCAAAAGGCATTCGACGTACGAGTACTGCACCGCTCCTGCCGCCAGCAAAGCCGCCGACGAGCAGAAAGCCGCGCGCTCTCGTCCAACGCTGCTCCTTGGGTTATTCCTTCCTTTTCAGGAGCTCCACTAACAGCCAGTCATTCGGCTGTTTCCCAACACTACAAAGTATTAATAAAAAAACATTCAGTGCTCTGTACTTCTTCTACGGTCATGTCCGGCTTTTCTCGTCCAGTAATTGCTGCCCCGTTCCTTCCTGGCGGGAATTGCGAAATTTTGCTGGCCAATCATCTGGCCCTAAAAGAGGCTATTTTCGCTCTGTCTTTCCCCATCGCCTCTTGACGTCCTGAATTTCCACCTGCCCGCTGGCCATGCTGAGAGACCGCCTATGGAAAAACATGTCAAACATCATGTCAACATTTGACATGCGCTGTACTCAAAACGATCCCGTACTTCGTACTGCGGCCGTTTTTAACGCTTTAGCTTTCGCGATGTGGGACTTTTCTAGGCCAAGTTCGACGGCGGCTCCTTTCTAAACGTTCAGATGAAAAAAAAAACAACTCTAAAACTGGCTCGGAAAATTAGGCCGCCTGGTGAGCCTTTTTTGACGCGCAAATAGCGCCCTGTTTTTTTTGTTTTTTTTTGCCTTAGTGTTTGGCCGTTTGCCCAACGGTCGCCACGTCGTACGAGTAAACAGCATTTGCGACCTAAACACTGCGTACTCTGTGATGCCTGATACCTCGCATACGAATGCCGTATTGCCGGTACGTGCCGTCGTCTGTCCTCGCACAAAGTACTACGTCCGCGCTCATACCGCTATCACAGCTAAGCTGCCTCGTTCAGAGGTGATATACGAAGTATTACGCCGTGCAAAATCAAATACAAATATCTGTTGCAGCAACTCCAGTCGCACATAGCGCTTTGGACCTCTCAGACACAGTCGGAGTGGACCACTTCTCTCAGCACATATCACGAGTACATCCTACTACGGAGTACGACGTAGCCTTTGTAACTTTGAGCTCGCAAAGGAGAATACGACGGTACATTCACAAGGGACCCCTTGAAACATGGCGCTTGCCCTCAGGCTGCTCAGCCACCATCGCGGGGCCGGCACTTTGTACTAATGCAGGAACCCATGACACGCCATATCCAACCAGAGAAGGAGTGTTCTCCGCAACTGGAGTATCCATATGTACTTCGTACGGAGTACTGACATGAGATTCGCTGCCCCGTAGGTCGCAAAGACGCGATGCAATTGGTTTCTGGTCTTTGTTCGCAAAGTGCAAATTCCCAGACACACCAGCCCCAGCCCCCTCTCCAGAGCCCGGAGCACATCGTCTGCGACGTTTCGTATCCAACCGTGTTGGCTGTTTCGAAAACCTCTTCGTCAGACGAGGCACGAGCTTCTGAGTGGAGAGGCACTTGTTGCTTCAGCTCCGGAAAGATAACAGAACATGTGAGGACAAGATAGATGCTGTAGCGGGCAACGTGAGGTCGTTCTCTTCCAGGCACAAAAACAGCATTGTATCGGGATTCATTTTCCATTGCGAGAGAAGATCCGAAGAGAGTAGACTCCACACATTGCATACAAAATATCATGCAGCATCTGCCTTTGCTCGTCGTGCTACGCCAAAGACTAAGTACGATAGGCACCTCATCACCGTACGACTTTGTAGGAGTGCCGGAGGACTGCGTCGTAGAACAATACACTAGCAGGGAGACTCCCCAGCAAGGACAGAACGGTGCGATGTGCCAAAAAAAGAACGCGCCATATTACTCCGTACGAGCGCGGAATACGACGATTGTGCCGGGACTATTAGGACAAGGGGAGAAAAGAAAAACCTTTCAAGTGCCGATTTTCGCAAGTACGGAGTACTTGTACGAGTAATATGAAGAGATTTACTCGTGATGCGAACTCCGTACTTCTACGGAGTATCCATTCAATGACCAGTCGCCCTCGTGCTTTGTGCCGCAAACAGCTCGGGAAGACAAAAGACCCCGTCGCTCGCCGAGTTCTGTACGTTGCAACTCGTCGTCCTGTTGCCTTTCTCTTGAAAAGGAGAACGCTCCACAGTCAAGACGTGATACGACGCACCGCGTTGCCCACAAACAAAAATTTGCCAATGCGAATGCAACCATGGTGGATCTCACATGAATAGCCCCCCAGCTCGCTAGCAGAAAACACGACGTCGTCCTTTGCGAGCATGCGATGCTACAGTGCTAGATAAAAGATAAACAAAGGGCAAAAACCTGTTTTTTTACCAGGTCTAGACTCTTGCGTACGGCGTAATATGGATATGGATACTTGCCCGCCCATTTGTACTGACGTGAGGAGCTACACCCAAGCAACTCAACTATGGATACTTGGAACTGGACGGAGGAATAGTCTCCTTGTTCCTTTCTCCTGCTCGAATGCTGTGTCGCTTGGCCATCATGTTCATCCGATGCCATGTAAGGGACGAAGGAGCTGAAAACCATATTTACGTTGACGCCTTCCTGGCGGTTCCGAAGATCCTGACAGAGATCTTCAGCTTGCTCGGCTGGTAATCTGTTGCCAAAAAACATCTGACCGTGCAAAGACACGGCTGTGCCTATCCCCGAGCTCAACTACGAGTAATACAGCCCGTTACCTTTTGAATCAGGGATATGATAACACGCATACGGTGTTTTACGTCGTAGAGCTGCTCTCTGGTCTTCTTTCTGATTCAACGGCCTGTTCTGTTGGGCCAAGTTGGACGCTAAGGAAAGGCCGCACTATGTCAAATCGGGAATCATACTCGTAGTATTCTCAGCGCACAACTCCTGGAAAAGTGGGAAGCAAATACGTGAGATCCGCCCCAAAAAAACTGCTCTCCATTCAGTGTCTACGAGTACATCCCGTCCTCCGTAAGAAGTGCAAAATACTGCAAAGAGTTGCACGTTGGAGCGCCTAAGCAGTAGCCACTTTGAATCTACGAGTACGACGTACCTTCTGGTGAGGCCGCTAGAATAGGGGGTGTGGGGGGAATAACCCAAAAACACCCGATTTGAGCGTTTCATGTTTCAAGCCACGATGGCCAACCAGGTAGGAGGGAAGCCCCAGAGCAGAGTGAGACCAAAAATAGTATCCAAAAAGTGGATTCCCACAGTACGGAGTCAAACCCGGGTGTTTCATACAGGCGTGCTTTCCGCATTCACGAGTGGTCTACGGAGAATTATGTCGTAAAATGCTATCTTTTTTTTGCGCGCGCTCCTTGCTGGTTCGGCAGGTCTTCGCGGAGCAGGCGGAGTAAAGTTGACGATAAAAATAAACACATACGATTAACCCTGCAAACGCTATTCCGTACGAGCAGGGAGCGGTCGCAGAAAACAGGAAGGAGAGATCGCGACACGCCGGTCGTTCTTGCTCTCTCTATCCATAGTGTCCGCAAAAACCGTTGCCTCCAACGGGGTCTTCTAAGAGGCAGCTCGTCCACACAGCTTTCTCAGTGGCCCACTACGACGACACAGCACAGTAATAATACGGGCGGTTTGCCGGTTTCTCTTTCCCTCTTTGCCCTACAGAAATTGGCTAAACGTGCGCGCCTTCCGTGGCTGCCTGCGTCGTTTTTGTCTTCATGCGCGCGAGCGATTCTAATCTTTGTCGCGGCCCACCGTACTCGTACAGTAATATTACGGCTATTTCCGTTGGGCGAGCATGCACAGAGAAATATCTACTTATACGAGGAAGGCAATCGGTACCTCCACCATTGCTACCCGCTATGGCCCCCAGTTCCTACCAGGTTATAGAGTAATACGACGTACGAGTACAAGTATGGATATGGTAATGTCGGTTACAAGACACCGCATCTTGTGCTCGGTGCGCGCAAATAGAAACAGAAGCCCACACGTGATTAAATATCCCCTCCCCTATCTGAGCGTTGTATGGATATTATACTTATTGCTCCATAGCATGCAATTTCCCCAGAATCAGGATTCCTGCCGAATATTAACGGCAGACTTTCTCTAAGCTAAACCAAAACGCACGAGTACGTCGTACTTGTTCGCTCGCCTGCTTCATTGCCTGATTTTTTTTTTTTTCTCGCGCATCGCATTGTTACTTGATGTATTACGGTGTAGACGCAAAGCTGAGTTTACAGGTTTTAACGAGATGGCAACAAAGCAAGAACTGCGCAGGGGAGCAAAATCTTTATCTGAGCGGGACACTACAACTTTCTTCGTACGGTGTACTCCGTACTCCGTACTCCTGGGACCCATATAACCCGTAGTAAGAGGCGGCTTGTGCGTTGATGAGATAGGGACAATTTCCGAGGACGCCGTACGTAGCAATACTTCGTACAGACAGCCTGTCTATTGCGTATTGCGCTGTTTTTCTGGAGGCCGCACAACCACTTTCTTATTCTTCCGGGGAAAACTTGGGCGAGAGCCACCGCCGATCTCTGCCTCTTTCACTACTTGCGCGGTGCATGGAGCTCCTTACTTTTTGCTTTCGACCGCTCGTATTACGAAACTTATTGGCTCCGGCGGGGCTTTACCGAAGGGGGTGGCTGTCCGGTCTGTTCACAGCAGCTTTGACTACGGGGCAACAAAAAGGTATTATGGAGTTCGAGGTGCTGTGTCATACGAGTGAAGGGGGCAAAAGCAGCAGCACCCTTGCAACTGGCAAGCCCGACATTGGAGCCCCATGCTGAAGGCCGTGACCAATGAAAGCTGATGTTTGATCCGTAAATACGGCTTAGCGATCCCGGTGATGTACAATGATCTCAGTGATTCGCTGTGGCGCACCAGTGATTTGCATGGATTCCCGGTAAAGCTTAACGGGAAGCTTGGAGAGAGAGCATGCCTCTGATCGGCCAAGCTTCCCCCTGAAAGGAGGCTTTGCTGTTTTACTTTTTGAGGGGTTTGATGCATGTGTGCTCATGCTGAAGGGGCGCACTCACGAGTCGGTGCACTGAAGAGGTATACGAGCAGGAGGACGAGAAAACAGACGGCATGCGCAGTATTACGAGTGCTCTGCTCTGTTCTGGTACTGTAACGATATCTCACAGGGATGTACTAGTAGAGCCCGGTTTTTTGGCTACGACATACGAAAATGGTAAGACCAGTCACCCTAAATACCCTGCACGCCGTCGTATGGGGAAGCATTACGGCGTAAACAAAGAAAAAGGCCGGGTAGCAGGGCCCAGGGTGAGTTAAAAACCTAAGCCTCAGGGGTGAAGAAGTACGGTATACGAGGGAAGCAGCAGCAACAACATTGGCCATAATTTCTCATGGGACCCGTCGGCAAACTACAGAGCATCGTGACCGTTGCGACGAGACACATACAAGTGATAATACTCCTAATAGCACGACGTAGAGCGAACAGTGTACGAAGTAACACGACACTCTGAGCAGATTGTCCCAAAAGACGATCTTGGAAGCGTCGGCCGTCCAGCTCTTGTGGTGGTTCTTTGGTTCTTTGGTTCTTCGTGTTTACTTTTCTGGTTCTGCCATGTATTTTCTGCTTTTGCTTTCTCCTGCTTCTACGATACAATCCTCCGTACAGTAGAAAGCAATTCGCAGTTCCTGCAGTCCAAGGTTGTATCGCATGAACCAGGCGCTCAGCCTAGAAGCTCTGGCGAACTCGCTGGAATTCAATAGTCCGGTAATAGTGGTCAGTAACTTTCGTTTGTTTAATATATTACGTACTAATCACTGGACAAGTCCGAGAGCAAATCCATTGAAGAGCAAGGCAATTCTATTATGGCGAACCCCCAGTGCACTAATTAACGACTTATGGCCAGTGCCCAAATGCCAACGATGCGCCGTTTGATTGCTTTCCCGTCTTCATTACCGAACACTTCATATCCGAAGTGCTCTTGGCAGAACGCGGCTAGAAATTACTACGAAATAGTCTGGATGCTCTCCTAGCACTCTCTCTGTCCCGCTCTCCCAGCTTCATTTGTCAGAAAAACACCCAACTAGCCAGTAACGAGCCATCCTCCCCCTTCTCCCCAGGACCAACCCCAGACGACAAAAGCACAAGGCACACAACAGACACGTGAACCCGTATGCTGGAATAGGGTGCTGGCTGTTAGAGGTGGACTGCAAACCAGCATGAACAAGTGAAAAAGAGCAGCAAGCCGTTCGTAGTCCAAAAATGAAAATGGCTTGTACCATGAAAACAAAAACAGCGGTTCTCTGCACTCCGCTGATCGGCAGGCACGAATGCCTTTTCTCGATAAGCGCAAGCGGATGGGAGCCCAACGGTGGCTCTGAGTATGAAGCGTTGCCATCGAGTTTGGTGCGTTGGTTCAGAATATGGATACTGTATTCATACGACGTATTACAAGTCCGTCGTAGGTGCGTGCGGACGTACACTTATCCCACTTGAGTTAAGACACGCGAAAAGGGACGAAGGAAAGTAAAAACCTTCGTATTCCCCCAGTCCTGCTAAAGATACTTGGGCATATTTTCGTTCTACTGGACTCCCTAGTCCGCAATACCACCGTACGATAATATGGTCTGTAAATTTTTCTTTCTTTTTCATTTCGGTTGACGGCATTCACCGCACTAGCACAGGTGCAAAGATTTTATTTTTGTGCTTTGTCTTTCTTGCCAGGGCCCGTCTACGAGCTCCGTAATGGTTGCTGCTCTGCTTCCTCCAGCTTCGTCGTATTGCTCCATCGTGCACGAGATGAGAAAGACTCACAGGGTATGCGTAGCACGGCAAGCTTTGGACGAGTACGGAGTATTACTCCGTATGGGGTAATTCACTTGCACTAAACTTGCTCTGTACCTGTGTTCATGCTCGTACTCGTACACGATGTGGCCGACACTGCCGATGCAACGCGTCTGGAGGGAAGTGTGTTGTTGTTTTTGCCCCTCCTGGTCTGTCGCTCGTACCAGAACGCAGCATTACCCGCACAACGCCAGTGGGCATTCCTGGCCATGCCAGACATGCCTGGGCGGGCAAGAAGGCTGCGGCGGCATCCTGCGAGCTCTTCAGTTTCTGGATTCAGAAATCGCATCCTCACTGTCGTCCGTTTTGTCCTCTCTGCCGGCTGGCCTGTCGACATGCTGTGACTCTTCTAGACTTACGTCGTAGACTGTTTTAAGAGTCCCCGAGGTCAAGACTCGCTGTCCCTCCAAAACTTGTCGTCTGGTCGTTCCGATTCCGCAAAACACACAGCCAGGAATGCTGTTTCCTGCTTATTGCTGTCGGCCTTGCTGCATCCGCCGTATTCGTTCCTCAGCCGCCCGAGCTCGCCGTTCCCGCTCGAGCCGCTGCCGCTGTTCTGGCGTCAGTCCCCGGGTCTCCTGCTGGCGCTTGTCCTCGGCCGTCAAGACGAGACTCTGTTTCTGCAGGGGGGCGCTGCCGCCGCCACCACCGCCGCTGCTGCTGCGATTGCTGCCGCCTCGCTTTGCCTGGGCTGCCGCCTCCTCCTCGCGCAGCCGCGCTTCGGCCGCCTGCCGACGGGCGGCTTCCTGCTGGGCGATCTCCTCTTTCTCACGGGCCTCCCGTTGCTCGGCCTCGGCGCGCGACATGGCGGCGGGGACCCGCGCGGCGTCCCAATCGATGGCGGCAGAGCCCGCCTCTCCCGCTTTCTTCTCCAGTTCCCCCCGGGCCACGCGAAAGGCATCCCGCGTGGCGCGGTCGCCGGCCAGCTCAAAGGGCGTCTTTCCGTCGGCGTTGCGGACGGCCGGGTCGGCGCCGGCTCGGAGCAGCAGGGCGCTCACGAGAGCGGGAGAGTTTTGCGACGCGGCCAGGTGCAGGAGCGTCGGCGAGTGGTGGACGGTCGCTGCCGATGCTGGCGATGCTGCCGACGCGGCCGACGCGGCCGATGCGCTGCTTGCGCCGGCCTCCGAAGGCACAAAGAACCGAAAGGTGGATGCAGAGAGGCCGTTGGCCTGCAGGTAGGCCAGCAAAGCCGGCACCTTGGACCGGCGCGCTAGGGCGAGCAGCTGGGTGGAGTGCACAATGGCCATTTCTTCTTCCTCGCTGCGTTTTGGACCAGCCGGCTTTTTGGGCTTCTTTTCCGACGACGACTGTCCAAGCGGCCGCCCCCCTCCTCCCTCTACCGCTGCAGCTTCTGCGGCGGCGGCGGCGGCGGCGACTGCAGGGACAATCTCGCGCACCTTGAGCCGGGTCAGCTCGATAAAGACGCGCATGATCTCGCTCTGGGTGGGCCGGCGCGTGTTGAAGGGAATGGAGCGCAGGCGCGGGTCGCGCGGCTGCAGTACCTGGCCGGGATAGGGCCCGAAGAGCGTGCGCTGGTTGGTGGTGCCGGACGCCCGCACAAACAGCAGGTCGGCCGAGTCGAGCAGCGGCTGCCACTCGCGCAGCAGGCTGCGCACGTCGTCCACCAGGGCCTGCTCGTTGTAGCGGCGCAGGCTGGAGCCGGCCGAGTGCGCGGCGCCCTTGGCGGCGTCGCTGGCCGACTGCGCGCCGCCCTGCTTGCGCCGCGTCGTGTAGCGGTGGAAGGTCTTGTGTGCCAGCACGGTGGCCTCGCGGCTCATGGGCACGGAGCCGGCCCGCACATTGCGCGGCGCCAGCGCCACCACCATGGCGGCAAAGTGGCCGCCGCCAATCATGCACAGGAAAATGTGGCGGCCGGCCGTGCTTGGGGTGCTCTTGTTGCCGCCGTTGGGTGCTGCGCTGGCGGGGGCCAGCTGCCGCGACCGGATCGCAGCCAGAAGCACGTCGCCCGGAGACGAAGACGATGGTGGTGCGGCCGCTGCTGTTTCTGTTCCTGCTTCTGCTGCTTTGGATACTTCTGACGTGCTGCTGGCCGCCGCCGCCGCCGCCGCCGCCGCCGCCGCCGCCGCCGCCAGCTCGTCTGCCGTGAACATGGCCCGGTAGACGCCGAAATACGTGTCCTTGGGAAGTACGGGCGAGCTGAACCACACCAGCGGATGAATGAACGCCATGGCGGCCGCTGCAGCCTGCCTGTCCTTGGCGCGCATCGCGCCTGGTTGTGCTGATGCCATTAAAGTCGCCTCCTGCTTCTCGGCAAGGACCGCCTGTTTCTTCAGCAGCGCAGCCAGCATGGTCTGGCCACCACCACCACTGCCCGATGCTGACTCCGCCGGCGAGGTCGTGCCGGCGCTGCTGCTGCCATCTTCCGAGCCCTCCTCCTCCTTCTCATCCTCGTCAGATGCAGACCAGTCCGATCCCGAAAGGCTCTCGTCCAGGCTGCCAACCAGACGCTCGAACTCGGCCTCGCTCACCGCCGGCTTCCCCTGCAGCTTCTGCTTCATGTTGTAGAGGTGCAGGTCCGACTTCAGATGGCTGCGCTGGTCCATCACAGAGTCAAAATGCTGGCGGCAAAGCGCGCAGGCCATGCTGCCTGCAACAGTTGCTGCAGTGGCAGCAGCCGCATTTCCATCGTCCGCGCCAACGCCCTCAGGTTCGCCTTCAGCCTGCACGGCCAGCCGAGGCTGTGCGGCGCCGGACAACGCGGTCAAGTCCTTGTAAGCAAGCGTGTTTAGCACTTCGGGCGGCAGGCTGTACAGATAGAGTGGTCTGTTCAGATACTCGTCCGTTTTGTCTGCTTTGGTAGCCATTTCTTCCCTCCAAAAAAGCCGAGGTCCGAAGTGTTCCGGCGCTTCAAGACTCTTTGATACTGCTCGTGAGACAGCTCAGAAATGGATGGAGGGTGGTAAAAAGAGCACAAAAAAATTAGATAAAAGCCGCCTTGAAGAAAATTTTTTAAAAAAAGAAAGCAAAAATGAAGGGAAATGCTCCGCAGACCAATGCCTTAAATATAGTTTTAGTTAGTTCTAGAGATTATGCCTTTTCTTCAAAACCTGACAAGACGCTCTTGCCGTCTTTGAGCGAGATGACGTTGAGAAGGACCGACGTTGATATTTTCTTATATAATACTCGTAGAGAGAGGCAAAAATGTTTGTGCCCCTCCTTCCCGTTACAGTTGCACCGCCTCGTTTTGCGGTGACTCAATCGGCGTTTGGACATGCAGGCAGAGCTTGTATTGGAGTTCCACGTTTTTATTATTTTAGCCTCATATGAGCCCAACTGCTACACCAAAAAACAAAAAAAAACAAACAAACAAAAAAAAAAAACCTGTACAGCTTTTAACACCCGTTTTCTGGCTACATACATCTACCAGTTCTCGTACATATTGATGGGCATCGTTTTGGCGTAATGGTCTTTTCGTTCATCCCTGTCTCGAGACCCAGCAGCTTGCGATGGTGCACTCGACGGCACCAGCGTGGCCGATGACCAAGTTTCGCAGCCTGACTCCTTCTCTGTCCCTGGCCCATCGCTGAGTCTGCTACGATTGCTGCAGGCTCTGCAGGCTGAACTGGCGGCACGGCCGCGGCTCCACGGGACAGGCCCAGCGTGAGCCGTGCTGGTGTGGGCGGTGCTGTGTCTGGAAACAGGTCTTGCCGCGTGGCCATCGCAATGTTGGCTGTGGACACGGCCCCGACGATGCCGATGGCCGGAGGAGGATTCAAGCTGCCGTCGGGTGGAGCATGCACCGACCGATTCATAGCCTGAGTCCCAGCAGTCGTGCACGGCGTCCATGGCGCTCCTGGCCCTCCTGGCGTTCCTGGCGGCCGTGGCGGCGTAGGCGGTAAGATAGCTGGGAAGGGCAGCGATTTGGGCAGCTGAGTAGCGGTCGAGACCGTAGTTGTCTTTGGCAGCCGCGTGGAAGCTTGTCGGGGCAGAATGAGCTCGGCGCTGTGCATTGTTGTTGTTGCTGTGCGCAGCACCACGACGATCGGAATCGCCGGCGAGACCACCGGCTTCGGCGGCAGCAGCCGAAGCAGCCAAGGCAGCCAAGTCAGCCGATGCTTGCTGCTGTGCACGCCGATCTCGCCGAGCACGTCGGGTTTCTGTCTGCACTCTCAGCATCTCTTCCAGCCACCGGCGCTCTATCTCTCGATCTCGCTCTCGCTGGCGCCGGGCTTGTTCTTCGGGCGACACACGCTCCCACGAGCTTGTGCGAATGCGGCCAAAGTCGTCGCGGCGCCAGCGAGGATTTTGATGCTCGGTGGCCCTGGATGTCACCGTCGCCGGCGACTGTGGCCTTGGCTGTGGCCGTGGCTGTGACTGTGGCTGTGGCTGTGACTGTGGCCGTGACTGTGGCCGTGACTCTGGCCTGTTTGTCGGTGATCGTGGCTGGACTCGTTCTGGCGGCTGTACGGGCGGCGCGTCGTCTGAAATCAAGATGGGGTTCGGATTCTCCACAGTCTCGTCCTGATTAACACGGCTTCCACCACCACGGCTTCCAGTTCGGCTTCCACCACGGCTTCCACCACGGCTTCCAGTTCGGCTTCCTCGTCCTTCTCCTCTCCTCTGCCCACTTCCGTTTGTGCTTCGCCTTCTGCTGCTGGCCTCTGCTCTTTGTGCAGGTCCTTGGCCATTGTCTTTTTCACCACCATCTGCCCCTCCATCTTCATCCACTCCGTCACCTTGTCCGCCACCGTCTCCTCCGCCGCCGTCTCCCCCGCCGCCATCATCTCCGTCTCCACCATCTTCGCCGCCTCCGCCATCTTTCCCGCCTCCGCCTCCGCCGCCTCCGAGTCCATATCTTTGGAGATCGGTGCTAGAGGGCCAGCTTCGAAACCCGCTAAAGCCACCACGTCCCCTTCTCCCGCCGCCGCCGCCGCCATTCCAGGCCGTCCAAGGCCAGCGATTGAATCTGTCTTCATCGCCTCCATCGCCTCCATCTTCGCTGCTGCTGCTACTGTCTCCGCTGCCGCTTTTTTTGCTACCGCTCCGGCTCTTTTTGCTACCGCTGCCGCCGCCGCCACTGCGTGGTTTGCGTGGCTGTGGAACCCCTCCATAGACCGGCTCGCGCATTCTATTGCAGTCGGGGCAGAGGTAGACGTGATGGTGTGTTTTGCGGCCCGGCGGCTCGGGCGAGGGCTCCGGGCCCAAGCGGCGACGCAAAATTTTGCGGATTTTGTCCTCCGAGAGCTTTGGATGGAAGACCATGTTCCAGTTGTTCATGTTTTTCTGTTCGTTGGTTAGGGGTTTCAAGTGACGCAAACAGAACAAAGAAGTGAAGTTATTCCGGCAGTAAAGAAAAAATGGCTGTTTGCCAGACAAAAGATGAAGTGCTCTGAGGAAGTTTGGGGGTTTGGGTGGTTTTCTTTCTTCTTTTTTCCCCTTTGTTTTCTTCTTGCGGGGAGCTAGAAAGATAGCCGTCCCCACGACCAACGCAATCGCTTTTGTACGTCCGCATACAAAGGCAGAACCTTTATACTTTTGCTGCTTCTACTGGAGATACCAGTGGAGCTGCCAGTATGGGCTCCATTTGAGCTGCCAGTCCAGCTTCCAGCATGGCCTCTGCCCACCATATGTCCAACTGGGCTTCCAGCGGGACTGCCAGTAGTGTTGCCAGTGCAGCTTGTAGATTGCTCTCCACTGGGGGCAGTGCCAGCTGGGATACCAGTATGGCCATGGCCAATAAGCGTAACACGGCTGCCGATGAGTATACAGTGATGTTGCCAGTAAGGAAAAAGGGATGAAGAGAAGGGGAGGTGTGGGTGTGTGAGAGAAGAGCTTTCACTGTCTCCATTCCTTTAACTTCTTCTCTCGCTCTGTGTGTAAGAGAAAAGAGAAAAATCTTCGCTATCTTCTCTCTCTCTCTCTGTGCGTGTGTGTGCGCGTGTGTGTGCGTGTGTGTGTGTATGTGTGTGTTCTCTCTCAGTGTGTGACGGACATCATAACACTCCTCAACTTACATCACCAGGGCTCCTCGTAAGGCCAATAATGTTGCCGCCCCAACTCTTGCCATCGCACCAATGGGCTCCGGTTTTGTGAACGCTGAGGGTGCGCTTGAGACAGGCCCGGCCGTTGCAGCCCGACTTGTGCTTTTTGTGACGGGCGCAGCATGAATGGCGCGATGGCGACGGCGACGGCGGGCCAGGCGGCGGACAGGAGCAGCACACGGGGTCTGCGGCACACGGCGCCGGACAGACCACGCAAGAGTGTCCTTCATCGGCGGCGGCGGCGGCGGCACACGCAGCAGCTTCGGCTTCGGCAGCTGCGTGCGGATCGTTTGGAGGCGGCATGGTGTAGTAGCCGTATTGGCGGCCATATCCGTTGACGTTCCCGTATGCGCCGGCATTCTGTGGCTGCTGCTGGTCCGGGCTGCAGTAGAAGTGGTGGTGGTGGTGGTGGTGGTCAGCGCCGTCGCGATTGCGCTGACCGTGGTTGCGGCGGTTGGCCATGCTCTCGTTAGGATAAGCAGGAATGAAGGAGACTTTAGGAGACTTTGGTAGAACCTGTAGCCTGTTGAGGGAAGAGAAAAGAAAAAATGGTGGTTGGGAGCTGAGAGAAGACAGCGGAGAGGCGGAGAGGCTGTAAATGGTTCTTATATATCAAGAAACTGACAGTGTCTCTTCTCTCTCTCAACTCGTGTTTGCTGTTGAGTCGGAGGTGCGGGTAGTACCTCTGGGGTGAAACCTAGTCATTACTCCCGTCCATTGTACGCTCCATGCTTCACACAGACAAGCACGAGCAGATGCCACAACGTCTCTTCGGCCTGTTGCCATCCTCTCTGCCCTGACTACAGAAGGAGCACTGGACACTGAGCCCTTTTTTCAAAGCAAACGAGCTGGTTTGATATGCGAAGGAGCGGTCTGACAATCACCAGGAGCGGTCTGAAGTGTCAATGTAGGGTTCCAAGGAGAGGGGAGAGGACTAGAAAGTGGCAGTATAGAGTTTTCCGCTCTTCCCCGTTCTGTTTGTTTTCTCGTTGCCCCATGCCCGCTTTCAGGCGACCATTGAAATGGAAACAAAAGGAGAATAGTATTAGCAGCGCAGTTCTGAGAAGATAAAACTTCCCAAGAGAGCGGATGCAAACGAGAACGAAGGTTGTAGAAAGAGCTCTGGAACCATGGCCACAGCACAAGACGGGGGGCTGTCTTTGTCTCGACATGCTTTTTGTTTGAGCGGTTGCCGCTTTTGAGCATTCGACATCTGATCTGCTGGATCTGCTGGCTGCTGGATCTGCTGGATCTGCTGGATCTGCTGGATCTGCTGGATCTGCTGCTGAGCTCTTCTCTGATCTCTGCTCTCCGCTTGACACAGCGAAACAGGGCAAAATGTCAAACCATCCAATGACTCTCCCCCCCCCCTCTCTCTCACTAAAAGAAAAAGGGGTCGAGACAGATTGCCGGGCTTGCTTAGCCAAATGGTTGACAGGGTTGTGCTGTCCTGACCGATTCTTGAGTCTGGCATCGCCTTGCCTCTCTTCCTGCCTCCCACCAAAAAAAAGGCGCTCGTTTTGTGCATGTGGCGTCCTTTTTCACTTTGTGTGTGTCTGCCGTTACGGGCGTCACACCGAGATAGGCGCAAGATGTATGGGCATTACGCATTGCTCTTTCGCTCTTTCCTAGTTGATAGGCGACTACGAGACCGCGCCTTCTCTTTTCTCGCACGCTCACTATCTCCTTCCTTTTTCATTCGTTCTTGCTTTTTGTCTCGTCGTTATTCGGTTTTTTTTTTAAAAAAGACTTAAGTTTTCTGTTTCCCTCTTTGCCCTTCATCCTATTTCACCACCCTTTCACTCTAAAACTTTTTCTTGATATGTTCCCTTGACCGTCCTCCAGGCCTCCTCGTCCGACATCTCGCCGTCGGCCACACTAATCCTGTACTCCTCCCAGCCGTGCTCTGTCCCACCGTCGCCTCGTCATCGGTCTGTTCGCCTCTTCCACCTCAACCTGGGCGCGCGTGCCTGCTTCACGTGGCACGGCAGGGAACTCAAGCTGTGTCGGACCTTTTTTTCCCCCTTTTTGTATTATCCCTTTTTCCAGAGCATATTGGGTCACTCCTGGGGATCATGTGCTATTACTGCCTACGTCACGACCGACGTTTTGTGACACGCCTGTGCTTGTGCAGAACTTTGCCACAAAGGATGACAAGAATTAAGGTTGGTCTTTTGATGTTGCCTGCGAGTCAGGGCTGGGCAAAACTGCCAAGATCCTGTGATCTAGTGGTCTGGCCAATATACGGTGAGTCTGTATCAAGAAAGTCAATTACTAGCCAAACTGTGGATACAATCTACGGTGAGCCTGTATCAAGAAAGTCAATTACTAGCCAAACTGTCGATACCAACATTATACGCAATGACCGAACCAAACCATAAAGCTAACACGAGCATAAAAGCGTCAAACAAGCGCGCACACTCTCTTCCCCACGAAACAAAGCAAAGCAACAAACTAACAAAAGACGACGCCACATATCCGATGCGATGAATACTCGTACCCACAATACCCATCATCTCCTCTCTCTCCTCTCATGTCTTCTCATCTCTTCTCATCTTCTCATCCTTTCTAATTATACAGTGCCCGACTCCCTGTAGCCGGATCAACCCCCCCTCTCACAAAAACCCTTTCGTCATGCTGGGCACGCGAGCGCGGCCAATGCTGCTCTTGCGCTTGGGAATGTCGGGCGACGCGTCGTCGGCGGCGACTGTCGAGGCCGAGGACAGCGTCGTGCGCGTTGTGGCGGTGGAGAGCGTGTGGGCCAGCGAGCGTGTGCGCAAGCTGCCGGTGGTGCTACTGCCGGAAATGCTGCCGCTGGTGCTGAGGCCGCTGCTGCCGCCGTTGATGGCTGCCCGCCAGTTCTCGACTTCGCGCTCCAGACGCAGGCATTTTTCTTTTTCTTCGCGCAGATCGCGCTCGGCGCGGCGTGCTGCCAGCTGGAGGCTCGACTCGGACGTCTGCAGCTCGTCAATCGTCTTGAGCAGGCGGTCGGCCTTGTCCCGCAGGCGGGCCACGTCGTCCTGCAGATGGCTGTTTTGCTTGTCGCGGCGCTCCAGCTGGCCCTGCAGGTCCTTGACCAGCCGGTCCACGTTACGCACCGACCGCTGAGCCTGCGCCTGCTCGCGCTCATGCGTCTCCAGTTGTGTTTCGAGCTGAGATGTGAGCGGAGGCTAACGAAGAAAAGAAAATGAAAATAGAAAAAGGACATTTGCCACAATCAAAAACTCACCTCTTGGATTCGCTTATGCAGAAACTTAATGTCTTGGCTGGCACTCGAATAGCCCTTGGTCTCCAGGTCGACCAGCTTGACCTGCACCTCGCCCAGCGTCTTTTCCAGCGCCGCCTTGGCTGCCTGCAGCTGCGAGTTGTTGTCGCGCTCGGCCGCCAGGTCTTTCTGCACCTCGGCGGCCAGCGCTTCGGCGCGCCGCATCTTCTCGACCGCGGCCGCCGCCACGTCTTCCTGGTGGGCCAGGCTGGTTCGCAGCTCCAGCAGAACAGCGGCCTTGTTGGCGGCGCTGCCGCTCCCGCTGCCGCTGGCGTCGCCGTTGTTGGCGGCGGCGCCTCCGCCGGCGGCGCTGCTGGTGGCCTCCTCCAGGGCCGCCTTGGCCTCGGACAGGCGCGCCTCCAGACTGCGCTTCTCGCGCTGCAGCGTGTCGCGCTCGGCGGCAGCCTCGTCGACGTCGCTGCGCAGCGCACGGACCTGCGACAGCAGGGCGACGACGCGGCCCTGGGCCTCGTTGTGGGCGGCGGCGGCCTCGTCGCGCGAGGCCACGACGTCGGCCAGGGTGCTCTCGAGGCGGGCCTTCTCCTTGGCCCAGGTGGTGCTGTTGAGCACCTCGTCGTCCCACTTGCTGCGCAGGGCCTCGAGCTCCTCGCGCAGGCGGCCAATCTCGGCCTGCTTGAACAGGCGCTCTTCGCGGGCCAGGTCCAGCTCCTTGCTCAGCGACGCAAACTCGGCCTGGTACTTGCGGCGCGTCTGCTCCATGCTGGTCTCGGTGTCCTCGATGTCGACGGCGCGCTGGCTGCGGTAGTCCTCGAGCTCGTGCTGCAGCCGGCGCTTGGCCTGGGTGGCGGCCTCGAGATCGGTCGCCGCGTCTTCCAGCCGCTCCTCCAGCTGCTGCGTCTGGCGCTGCAGCGACTCGACCTGCGTCTCCAGCGCCTGCCGCTCGGCCAGGGCGGCCGCACACGCCTCCTCGGCCTCGCGAGCCTGCGTGCGCGCCAGCTGCTCGGCGCGGCCCGCCGTCAGCACCGCCAGCTCGGCCTGCTCCAGCTTGCCAAAGTAGGTGTCGGCCCGGCCCTTGTACAGCTGCAGGCTGGCGGACACGTCGGCCAGCTTCGACGATTCGGCATCGAGGCGGATCTGCAGGTCGGCCATTTCCTGCAGCAGCTGGCGGCGCGCGGCCGCCTCCTGCTCGTGGGCCTGGCTGACTTCCTGCAGCTCGGACTTGGCGTCGCGCGCGTCCACCTCCAGCTGCGCGCGTTCGTGCCGCAGCCGCTCAATGTGTTCCTTGGCCGTGGCCAGCTCGGCCATGGCGTCGTGGTGGCTGCGCAGCAGCGACCGCCGCGATGCTTCCTGGCCCTGCAGCACCGCCAGGATCTCCTCGTGCGACTGGGCCTGCACGTCGTGCAGCGTCAGCTCGCCCGAGCGCACCGACCGCTCCAGCGCCGACAGTTTCTTGGCCGAGTCGTCCAGCAGTGCGTGCAGGCGGCTGTTGGCCTTTTCCAGCTTGGCCA
Organism: Raffaelea deltoideospora; assembly: GCA_019925385.1. Lineage (NCBI taxonomy): Eukaryota > Fungi > Ascomycota > Sordariomycetes > Ophiostomatales > Ophiostomataceae > Raffaelea > Raffaelea deltoideospora. The sequence continues at coordinate 295,935 of JADHKP010000004.1, read as the reverse complement.
CGCGGCTGTTGTCGCCGTCGCCGACCCCGACGTCGGCCGTGTCTGCGCCGCCGCCGCCGCCGCCCTCGCGCCGGTCCAGCTGGCTCCGCAGCTGGCGGATCTGCATCTGGGCCAGCTGCAGCTCGCTCTGCAGCTCATCGACGCGCTGCTGGTGGGCGGCGGCGCGGGCTGATTCGTTCACGTTCGCGTTGGTGTTCATGGTGGCTGCCCGGGAGGACGGCGGCGTTCCTGGGCTGAGCAGTTGTCGAGAGGGCGTGGCATTGCCGCCGCCAGCGACGCCCTTGGCTGTGGTCTTTCTCACCGACGACGGTGATCCGCCGCCGCCGCTGCCGCCGGAAAAGGGAGCCTCGTTCGGGTGGATCTCTTCGAGACGCGGCCGCTGGGGCATGGGCGACGCCGTCTCCTCCTGCTGGCGCCGCAGGTCGGCCAGCTGGGCCTCGGCATGGCTGCGGCCGGCCTTTTGCACACGCAGGTCCTGCTGCAGCTCCTCGACCTTGCGAGCCAGTCCGAGCAAGGTGCTGTTGCTGCTGCTGCTGCTGCTGCTGCCCCTTTCCCTTGTGTTGCTGCTGCTGCTCTTGTCGTTTTCGTTGGCGGCCTGCGCCGCTGCCGGATCGACGACTTTGAGAATCTGCAGCATCTGGGCGCGCAGCTCGGCCAGCTCGCTGTCGCGGCTCTCCAGCGTCGCCTGCACGGTCCGCAGCGTGGTCTGGGCCTGGGCGCGCAGCTGGCGCTCGGCCTCGACGGCGCGGTGGGCGCCGGTCAGCTGGCTGGTGGCGTTGGACGACACCTTTTCGGCGGTGCGGCTGCTCTTGGCCTCGCGCTCGGCCTCGTGGCGCAGGTCCTCGACGTCGAGCTGCAGCTTCTCCACCCGCTTCTCGGCGGCCGCCTGGGCCAGCTGCGCCTCGCCCAGCTGGGCCTGCAGCTGGCTGTTCTGGGCCTCGAGCCGGGCCTGTTCGCGCTGCAGCAGCGCCACCTGGCTGCGGGCGGCGTCGCTGGCGCGCGAGCTGGACCGCGCCAGCTCCAGGCCCTTGTGCTGCAGCTTGTTGAGCAGGGCGCGGTTGTCGTTTTCCGACGCCGCCAGCCGGCTGCGCACCGTCTGCAGCTCGCGCTCGAGCCGCTCCTTGGCCTGGTCGCTGCGCAGGCTGAAGTCGCCGCTCGCGCGCAGCCGCTGCTGCAGCGCTTCGACCTCGCTGCTGAGCCGCGCCCGCTCCGCCTCGACAAACGCCAGCCGCTCCTGCGCCGCCGCCACGTCGGCCCGCAGACTCGCCTCGCGCTCCTGCGCCAGCCGCAGCGCCACGCGCTCGCCCGACGTCTCCGCCGCCACGCGCGCCTCCTCCGCCTCGGCCTTGGCGGCGCGCAGCCGCCGCACCTCGTTGCGCGCCTCGTCGCGCTCGGCCTCAATGGCGCGCCGCGCCTCCAGCGTGCGCCGCAGCGTGTCCTGCTGCGCATACAGCTCCTTTTCGATGATGATCTTGCTCTCGTTGAGGTGTGCATACTCGGCCTGCAGCGTCGCAACCTTGTGCTCGCCCAGCAGCTGCACGTCGTCGCGCGACTGCCGCTCGCGGCTCAGCTCCACCTGCGCCTCGTACAGCTGCTTCTTGAGGTCCTGGATCTGCGTCTCCGCCACCCGCCACTTCTCGTCCGCCTGCGCATCCGCCGACAGCCGCGCCTGCAGCAGCCGCTGCGCGTCGTCCGCCTCGCGCCGCAGCTGCGCCTGCTGGCTGCGCACCGCCTCCAGCTCCGCCGTCACTGCCCGCAGCCGCGCCGCCGCCTTTTCCTTGTCGCTGCTCAGCGCCCGCCGCTGCTCCTCCAGCTGCCGCCGCTCCGCCTCGTGCTTGTTCTTGTCGCTGCGCAGCAGCGCCAGCTCGCTCTCCTTCTGCCGCATCAGGTCTTCAAAGTCCGTCGACGTCTGCGCCAGCTTGGCCAGCTGCTGCTGCGTCTCGCGGTGCTCCGCCGCCAGCTTCTCCAGCTGCGACCGCGCCCCTGCCAGCTCGCGCTGCGCCGTGCCCAGGTCTCGCTTCGCCGCCGCCGCCGCCTGTGCCGCTGCCGTCGCCGACGCGCTGTCCAGCTGCCGCAGCCGCGCCTCCAGGTCCGCCGTCTTGCGCTGCTGCACCGCCAGCTTGCTCTGCAGCAGCTGCACCTCCTCGGCTGCCGCCGTCTCCTGCTGGCTGCGCTCCGCCAGTTTCCTGTTGGCCGCCGCCAGGTCGCTGTCCAGCTGCTCCACCTGCCGCGCCAGCGCGCTCTTTTCGTCCTCGAGCCGCGCCACCAGCGCCGCCGCCTGCTCCAGCTGCGCGCGCAGCCGCTCCACCTCGTCCTCCGCCCGCTTCTTCGCCGCCAGCAGGTCGTCCAGCTGCTCCTCCAGCCGCTCCTGGTCGTCCAGCGCCCCCGCCAGCTTGTCCGCCAGCTCTGCCTCGCGCTGCTGCAGCCGCTTGAAGATCTCCTCCTTGTCCAGCGCCAGCGCCCGCTCGCTCTCCAGCGTCTGCTGCACCCGTGCCATCTCTGCCAGCGCGCCGCGCCGCTCGTCCTCGATCCGCTGCCGGCTGGCCGCCTGCTGCTGCAGCTCCTCCTGCAGCTGCCGGATGGCGGCGTCGCGCTTCTTCACCTCCGTCGCCGTGCGCGTCGCCCCCAGCAGCGGCCGCATCCGCACCAGCAGCTGCCACCACGGGTTCGCCGTCAGCCCCAGGTATGCCTGGAAGTTGCGCTGGATCACGCGCGTCGCCTCCGCCCGGAACAGCCGCTTGTAGGCCAGCCGCCGCTGGCTGAAGCCGCGCGCCACCGCCTGGAACCGCGTCAGAATGTCGCTGATGAGCGCGTCGCGCTGCTCCTCCAGCTCTGCCAGCACGCCCGCCCGGAAAAACACCTTGGTCAGCCCGACCCGGAACAGCGACGCGTCCAGCCCCAGCTGCGCCAGCATGCGCGTGGCCGCCGCCTGCCCGTCCAGGTCCAGTCGGCACGCCGCCGGCGGCAGCTTTTCGCGGCAGAGCACCTCGTAGCGCTGCCGGAACTCGGCAAACGACAGCCGGTTGGGGAAGCCCGTGCGCGCAATGCGGATGCCTTCCAGCACGCCGTTGCACCGCAGCTGGTCCAGCACCAGCACGCCGTTGAACTGCTTTGGCCGCTTCCGGTGGTTCGGCAGAATGCACCGCACAAAGTGCGGGTGTGTTGCGTGCAGCTGCGCCATCAGCTGCGCCAGCTGCTCTTTGTGGCGCTGCGCAACCGTGCGGAAGAGGCCCTTTTTGACACGGCTGTTTCGGCTCATGCTGTTGCTGCTGCTGCTGTTGTTGTTGCCATAATCATCCATGCCCACGCCGCCGCCCAAGCCCTCGTCGGTGGCGGCGCAGTCGGCAAATAGACTGGCCACGTGCGGGTCCGTGGACGCCGCCAGCAGCCGCGTAATGTTGTCGTTCAGCGGGTCCTTGTTCTTCTCGAGCCAGTTGTCGGTCGAGTACTCCACCTCGGCGGCATAGTGTGTCAGCACAAAGCCCGACCGCAGCCGCGAAGCCCGGTACTTGGGTGACTTCTTGTCCCACAGCGCGTGCAGCTTCTCCGTAAACGAGCGGTCCGAGGCCTTGGGCATCACGCAGTCCTCGTCCAGACACGAAAAAATGCCAATCGGATTCGGCAGCTCGATCAGGTCGATCGTCGGCTGCAGGTCGCGCCCAAAGTCGATAAACTGCCACTCAATCTGCTCCCGCGCATACTCTTCCTGCTCCAGCACAAACATGTGGTGGTTGAAAAACTGCTGCAGCTTCTCGTTGGTGTAGTTGATGCACAGCTGCTCGAAGCTGTTTTCCTCAAAGATCTCAAACCCGGCAATGTCGAGCACGCCGATGAAGCGCGTCGTGTCGTCCAGCCCCATCAGCCCGCCGCCCGCCGCCCCGCCGCGCCCCCGCCCCAGCTGCTGGTTGATGCGCGTCACCAGCGCTCCAAACCCGCGCTCGTAGATGCCCTTGGCCAGCGCGTCGATGCTGAGCCGCACCTGCTCCGGCGTCTGCACCTTCTCCACCCACTCGCGCCCGGCCTTGACGCGCGGGTGCAGCAGGCCCTGCAGAAACGGCTCCAGCGGCACTCCCAGCAGCCGGCAGAGCCGCGCTGCCTGCTCGCGCGCCGCCTCGTCTGCCAGCCGCGCCTGGTCCGCCGCCCGGCTCTCCTTGGCCACCGCCACATTGCCCAGATGCAGCACCGCCGCCACCGTGCGCAGGATGGCCGTCTGCTCCGCCTCGGAAAAGCCCATCACTGCAAACGCCTCCAGCAGCGCTGCCCACTCGTCCGTGTCCGACACGCCGTGAATCATGTCGTTGCCCTCGCGCGTGTACGCAAAGTCGCCCACGTCCATGTCGTCCAGCAGCAGCTCGCGGCGCAACCGCCGGTCTGCACCCTTGAGCAGCTGGTAGAAAATGTGGTAGTTGCGCTCCTGGCTGTTGATGTGCACCACGCGCGACTTTTCCAGCAGGTACCAGTCGATAAACGCCCCGGCAATCGACCCGTTGCGGTGAAACTCGATGCGGATAAACTTGCCAAACCGCGACGAGTTGTTGTTGCGCACCGTCTGTGCGTTGCCAAAGGCTTCGAGGATCGGGTTGGCGCGCAGAATCTGCGCCGACAGGTTGGCGTGCTGCTGTTGAGACGCGGCCGCTGCTGCCGAGCTGCTGCTGTTTTTAGCCGGCGACGACAGCAGCGGCGACGAGCTCCCCGCCACCGCCGCCGGAGCGACATCTGCATGCGCCACTGACGCAAGATACTGGATAACTTTTTTGGTGTTTTCCGTCTTGCCCGCGCCCGACTCGCCCGTGACGAGAATGCTCTGGTTCTCGCCCTCGTCCACGAGGTTGCGGAACGCCTCGTCGGCCACTGCAAAAATGTGCGGCTTGGTGTCCTCGCGGCTGCGCCCACGATACATGTTGATGTACTCGTTGGTGTAGATGGGCAGCGGACAGTAGGGGTTGACTGTCACCAGAAAGAGCCCCGAATACGTATAGATCAGGTCGGCCTGGTACCGCATGTGCAGGTTGTGCACCACCGACGCTTCGTTCAGATGCGTCAGCTCTGCCATGTCGTTCGCCTTATCGAATTTGGCCGGATTGACTTTGTCGACGCTCTCGGCATCCACAGTCCGTTGCTGATTGTGTGTGTTAGCTTGCGACCAGAAGGCACCAACCCTTTGGCTCCGTTCTTGTTTGTCCTTGCACTCACACTGCCGTCTTCGCACTGCACGCAAATGCGGCCGCCTTCCAGCTCCTCGACAATCCAACCCTTGACAAAGGCCAGCTGCGGATCTTTCAGCCAGACATAGCGCTTGCCAGAAAAGTCATTCTCGCCCTCAATGCCGCCCACCGCCTCAATGGCCGGGCGGTGCGGCCGCATGTCTTCGGTCTTGATGAATGACGGGGCAAATGTGCCAGTTGGCGTGCCTTCGCGGGACATCCGGTCAGCCAGCGAACTGCCAGCACGGCCGCGGCCGTTGGCTGTGGCTCCTGCTGAGCTTGGCGATGCTGCGATCAGAGACTGCGAGCGGCTGTGCGACATGGTTGGCGTGGAAGCCCTGTGCTGCTGCTGCTGCTGCTGTGTTTGGGAGGGAGAGCTCGAGGTCGAAGCCGAGAAGAGCACTGATTTTGGTCTTGCCGAGCTGCCATTAGGAGCCGGCGAAGACGCTGCCGCAGCGCTTCTCGCAAACGGGTTGTTGCGAACATGCGCCGTCATCGTCATGAGAGGTTTGATAATTTGATGAGTGTATTGTTGTGTTGATTTGTGCTTTTCCCTCTTTCCCTTATTTTGGAAAGATAAGAACGGCAATCAAAGCTTCCCACCGAGCTGTGTGCCCAGAGAGGTCATATCATCTCAGCCTGTTTTATAAATACTCGTCAACCAGAACAAAAGAAGTAGATGGCTGTGTGATTATCACGACGTGATGCAGTCCTAAAGGGCAGAGTTTCGGAAGAAGCAAAAAACTCGCGTTCCAACGCGAAAAAAAGTAAAAAAGTAAAAAAAAACAAATAGAAAGAAGCAAAAGGCTGCTTCCACTAAGCGAGTGCAAGAATGAAGAAGACAAAGATGAGAGTTAACTTTGTGACTCGTATTTCAGAGTTTGTCCATGAGGATGGCTCTTTCCAAGTTTACGGTTGCAAAAACCCCTCCATGTGATGTGCCTTCTTGATTTTGGCTGGTTGTCCTGGACAAATATGCCTACCGGGCAGGCACGACCTGGACCGGGAGATCAAAACGAACCGTTGTTGCTATGACAACGTCAAAACAATCCACACATTTCCAAATCCGGTGTAGCGCCCTGCTGGCTTGTCTGAGAACCTCTGTAGACCGCACAATAGTTAATCCGCCCCGTCCTGCTTGAGCGTCAGAATGGGCAGGTCCCATTCACTGACAAAAAATCGCATCAGGAGTATGGATAGGCTGAAGATGTATTAATACTCCCCTATTCCGGTTTCGTTTTGCGTTCTGTCCAAGCAAGAGTCTCATTTGACGTCTGCAAAGCGCGTTTCGTCCTTTTGGAAGTGCATCTAATTTTTAAAAAGGCTCTCATCAGCCGTTGTTTCTCTTTTTTTTTTTTTTTTCAGACCTGGGAACGCGCGTTTTTATTCGCGCGATTGCTGGGTCGATATATCAGTATACTTGGAATTCCAGCCAAGCCTTTTTTTTTTTTCCTCCTTTTCTTTTTTTTTTGGCGCCAACTCTTGCCTTCTCTTTATGACACTCTCTCTCCATCGCGTCATGTCCATATGATATGCACGATTTTCTGATGCGTCTCTCCGTTATAAGAAGGATCTGAAGTCAACGCGTGACTGCGATTTATCACAGATCACCACAAATGCTGCAAACGATATTTCTACTTTCTTATGCACGCCGGCCCAACAAGCTCTCATCTCATATTTTGGCCCAACACGTTACAACCGACCTGACTCACTTTGTCTGACGCGACGGCCGCCTGAAAGGGGTCAAAGTTTTGTCTGTTTCTTGGGGGGAGAGGAGGAGGAGGAAGTTCATCACAGGATCCCAAGTGGGAGGATCTGACTGTTTCAAATACTCATGTCGGGGTACCCGTATGGCCAAGGGTGGCCGCTCCCTCGGCAACCACAGCCACCGCCACAACCGCCTCTCGCGCCACAGCATGCTTATGGCCAGGCTTACGCCCAGCAACAACTGCCGGGCCAGCAGCAGCCGTTCCCACAATACTCGTACGCGCCGCCTGCGGATGTTTCGGCGCGTATGCACGGCGTTGGCCAGCCACACGAGATGACGCTGCCGCTGTCTTTTCCGATGCCGCATGGCTCATCAGATATGCCGCCCTTCCACGAGCCAGCCAGCGCCGGGTCTTTGCTGCCGCCGTTGCGAGCCGCACCACCGCACGGTGGCCACGACTACTATTCCGCGTCACAGACCGCGTTCGACCAAAATGCCAGCACCATCCCGGGGCTTGGGATCACCGTGCAGTCTCCCGAGTATGGGGGTGCTTTGGGCGTTTCAGCTGGGACGGCCAACAGCGCTAGCGCTGGGCTCGCAGCTGGAGCTGGCTGGAACGCCCCTCCACCAGAGGCCGTGCCGGCGAACAGCTATGCTTTCTCTCGCTATCCGCCACCGCCAGCCGCGCAAAATCACTCGTCTGCCTACCATCAGCAGAAGGGCATTCCATCCAAACCATCACCGGTCGATTTGCCTCCACAGCCTACTACCAGCGGTGCCGGAAGCCTGAACGACGACGACGACGACGACGACGAGATGGAGGAGGGCGAGCTGGCCCAGAGCGATGTGGACAACCTGTACAATCACTCCCGGGCCTCGTTTCGCTCCGAGTCCGCATCAGCCACCAACGGGCCGTCCCCTTCATTGTCCTTGTCGCGACAGCACCAGCACGAGCAGCACCAAGACGCGCTGCCGTCGCCGCAGCTTGCGGCAGTGCACGCGCCCAGCAGAGACACCAGTGTCATTGACTTGCAGGAAGACGCTTTTTATGACGAAGACGACGACGATGCGGAGCCCGGCGAGATCCGATCGCAGGGCAACGGCGGTGGTGGTGCTTCGGCGTCTGAGGCTGCCGACGCCGACGACGAAGACATGGAATCGTCCGACGCCGACCATCGCACTCCGACGCCCGAGAAAGAGCGGGCCATGTCATACTCTCCGCGCCTGTCGCCTGACGACGTCCCCGACACCGCGAGCGCCGAAAAGGTAGTCGAAAGCAGTGGTGCTGCTGCGGGTAGTGGTGCTGTGGCAGATGGCAATGCCAATGCCAGTGGCAGTGACGGTGCGGGCGCAGCAAACGGCGGGACAGCCAAGGGAGACGCAAACGGGGCGCCAGCACACACTCAGCCTCCACAGTCTCTGCCCGCCGCCCCTACTCCCGATAAGGCCGGTTTGTTCTTTACCTCTCTCGAGGAGGCGAAGAAAGAAGCACAGCGAGCGATTTTGGGGCTGATTCCCTACGGAGTCAACTACCAGATGTATCTTGACGAAGGCATTAGCGATAGTGTCGTCCGGTCGCTGTTTGCGGAGCTGGGCTTGAAAACGGCTCCTTTAACCCATGAGTCTGCACCTCCCGAGTCGTCGTCGACCGGGGCGGCATCCGGGACGTCCGAAGCGCAGCGGCCATCTTCCGCGCTTCCAGGTCCAGTTCCGACTCCAGCCCCAACTTCAGCTTCGGCTTCGGCTGCGACAGCTGCGACAGATGCTGCAACAAGCACAGCTTCTGGCCTTGGCGAAGCCAATGCAACCACGGCTCGGGCAAAAGAAGCAGCAGCAGTTTCAACGACGGAGAGCCAGCCCCCAGGCAAAGGAGATGTCAGCGACGGCCCAAAGAAAGAAGAGCGCAAAGACCGCATTGCTCGCTTGTTGGCCCTCAAAGCCTCGGCGCCCAAACCACCGCCTCCGGCATCTCTGCCACCGCGTCCGAACACATCTGTCCCTACCACTGCCACCGCTCCAAGTTCCGCGACTGCAGCCACCGCAGGTGCTGCCACCGCTACTGCGGCAAGTGCTCCGACTGTACCACCAAAGCCAACGAAGCCAAAGTCGGAAAAGGAACGACTCCTGCAACAGAAGCTGGATGCGCTCCGGCGAGCACAGGAGCAGAGAACAAAAGCGGCAGCGGCAGCGGCAGCACCGTCACCAGCGGCACCAGCAGCACCAGCAGTGCCAGCAGCGCCAGCAGCGCCAGCAGCGCTAACGGCGCCAATAGCACCAGCAGTACCAACGGCACCTGGAGCGACATTACCACAGCCTTCTGTTGTGGCTGATTCTCCCGCCAAGGTGTCGGTGCCGGCGCCGGCGTCGGGCGTGGTCAATCCGCGGAAGCGGCCGGTGGCTGCCGACTTTGTCGACCTGTCAGCGCCGGGCCCCGTCGCCAACCCGCTGAAACGGCCGTTTGGGCAATTGCGGCAGGAGTCGTCGTTTCTGGTCATTGATGTTAGCGACAACTCCAGTGACAGCGGCAACGACAGCGACATAAACGGCGACAACAGGCACGGAGACGCCGAGGACGTGGACATGGACCACGAGGCCCAGACGGACGGCGGTGTGGGCAGTGGCAGGACCAATCACCACCACAACAGCAGCAACAGGCCTTCGCACGGCGTTTTCCGAGACTTTCCTGCGCTGTCCGACCCGTCTTTGCCTCCGCATGGCCCGCGCAGAAAGCGGCCGTTGCCAACGGGTCCAAGCGGCAGCGGCAAAGGCAGCGCCGCGGCGACCAAGGCGAAGGACGGCGAGTATGCGAGGAAGCTGCGGGAAATCGAGGAGATGCGACGCAAGATTGCAGAGGCGGAAGCAAAAAAGGCCAAGAGCGGCACTTCTGGCAGTGTTGGTGGCAGTCGTACGCCAACAGGCTCGTCGACGCCGCTGACGGGAGGCAGCCGAACACCAGATCGAGCCGAGACATTGTCGGCTCAGCAGTCTCCGGACGCGCGACGTCTGCTGGTGTCCTCCGGAAGTGGCAGTGACGGTGCAGTGGAACAGCAGCAGCAGCAGCAGCAGCAGCAGCAGCAGATGGCAGAGCAGACGAACTTTGCCGAAGCTGTGTCGGCACGGCTGGTTCAGCCGGCCCAACCGGCAGCAACTGCCGCCTCCCTCGCTTCTCCGCCTCCTGCTGCTACCAGATTGTCGCAAGACAAGCCCCTGTCGACAATGTCCTCGTCGCCACCGCATTCGGCACCCTCGCCAAACGTCCAGCGAGCTATGCGGGCCCACATTGCGAGCCACCAACTGCCGCGGGTGGAGGCCAATCTGCAGGCCAAAATGTTCAAGCTGCGGCTCTTTAAGGACAAGATCGCGGCGTTACAGGCAGAAATCGATGCTGCCAAGGCCGAGAAGGAGCGCTTGAGAGAGGAAATGGACGGTCCCGTTACCGATGAATCGGTGGAGGGCTCGGCGGAAGCGTCGGCAGAAGCGTCGGCCGAGGGCTCAGTAGCCGGATCGGTGGAAGGGTCGGCGGAAGAGTTGACTGATATGGTGCCCGATGAGGAAGCGCCACGGTCAGCGCCGGCTCTCCAGCAAGCACTGGCTCTCGAGCAAGCAGCGGCAACCACGATCGAGGACGATGGAGAGGTTTCGGATAGTAATTCGGCGTCATTGAATACGGCCGCCGCCGCCGCCGAAGTGCCGATGGAACTGACCGAGGCTGTTCCGGGGACAGGCGAATCGACCGTAGCGGCCACAGAGGAGCCAGCACTAACTGTGGCAGCAGCAGCAACACCGGCAGCAGCAGCACCAGCAGAGGCAGTACCGGCAGAGGCAACACCGGCATCGGCATCACCAGTGATACCGGCAGCCTCAACCACTCAATTGGACGCTTTTGGCGGAAGTGCCAAGAGTGTCGAGAGCATCTCGGCCACCTCAGACATGGAAAAGGAAGAGCCAGCTGAGGCTACCGATGTCGACAGTGGAGAAGTGTCTGAACGCATGGCTGACGACGAGTCGGGCGCCTCCGTGGCGGAAGCGGAAGCGGAAGCGGAAATGGAAATGGAGACATCTGAAGAGATGTCGGTAGATTCGAACGGGTCAGACGACGCTGCCATGTCCGATACCACCAGCGACCAAGACGAAGATGGCGACATTGAGATGGACGACGATGAGGACATGGAGGACGAGGAGGACGCAGAGGGCGACGATGATGGTTCGGCGGGCGTGGCAGAAGCGACGGTGGATCGGCAAACCATTGGGGTGGCGACGCAGTCGCCGGCAGTGTTGGCAGCATCGGCAGAGACGGCAGGGAAAGCCGAGACCGGGGCCGAGACCATGACGGGGTCGACGCAATCAACAGCCGCGGCAACATTTGTGCCCTATGAGAGCCCGCTGAAGATTTTCCGGTCCTACCGGTTCCATCCGCAATATCGAAGCGACGTCAAGGGTGGACTGAAATCGTTAACATACAGTGGTAGCATCGACCTAGACACCGAGCTTTGCCCAGACGAGGCCGATGGCCAGGCATGTGCTGACCCGTCGTGTCCATACCAGCACTTTGCGTCCATGGTTCCCAAGGGTAAGCAGCTTTTGATTTTTTTTTTTTTTTGTCGTGTCTGTGTGTGTGTTCTTTGTTTCCCCCTTTTTTCTACTCTTTTGTTATGGTCCGTGTTTTTTTTTGCCTTTACTTCCCCTAGTTTCTGCTCTGCTTGTTCTGTTTTTGCCCCCTGGTGACGGCTGACGCTTTTCTCTGTCTTCCTCGGCTCTTCCTTTCCGTCCTTTTCCTTTTCTTCTTCACTTTCTAGACGATGATATTCTTGTTGAACTCGGCCGGTGGGACGGCTTCTCAGGCGAGCAGAAGAAGAAGTTTGTCGAAGGGCTGCGTGACGTGATGCAGGAGTACCGGGAGAAGAAGGTCTGCGACGTCGACACCATCGGCTACGAAATTATTGCTTTCCGACGCCGCTTCCTAGGCGACGATTCGCGGGTGCTTCCACATCTGGAAGACGTGACGATTTGACGGCGGCGGGATGTGCCATTCCGCCATCAAGACGACGCTGCGTTGCGTCCTTTTTTTTTTACGCTACAAAATCATTGGCCTGAAAGTGTCCATGTGGGTATGTTCTTCGCCAGGGAATGCTGGCAGCGAGAGAAGGCCAAAAAAAAAGACTGAAAGCAGCAACTCGAGAGATGTACCCAAAGAGGTGGATGTGGCGAGGCAAAAGAGGGTCCTCATGAGGGGAAGAAGAAAGACGTTCCCAAGGCGGCCAAGACGGGACGCTCCACGAGATGGGCGAGGGTGCAAGAACAGGCGGGCGAAGAGACGACAGCAGCACAAAAGGGCCCGAACGGACGTGGAGCATCACCACTCAGTAGACGTCGCCTACTTCAGAGCCACCACCAGCTTTGGCGTCCGTCTTCTTCTTCAGCCTTTTCGACTCTTTATCTCTTTGCCCTTTTTGTCTTTTGCCTCTTTGGCTCTACGCATAAGCTCTATGCAAGCTTCTTTTTGAAAGCCCAGCTCTTCGAATGCCGTCGGGTCAGCATTCGTTCTAACAGACTATCACCCCCCCCCCGTTTTCCTCCCCCTTTTTTTGGTTTTTTGCCTGCGTCTCGCAGTGTCCCGCCCTGCCTTTCTGTGCTATTTCTGTCTACCCTTTCTGTAGTTTCTGCCAACTGCGATGGACAGCTTACGCAAACACTTGAGCGTTTCCCTTTCAGAAGGAACAGAAGACCAGGAAGGGGGATAGACTCTAATGACGCACTCACGATAAAACACAAAAAGAGACAAGGCATCATTGCATTCTCCGACCCTAATTTTTCATGCAGCTGCATAGCCACGACTTCGAAGCTGTTGTGTGGCGTTTTGTTCGAAGCACGGCCAAGGGTTTTTTTTCTGCCCCTTTGCATCTGTTTGCATCTGCTGCATCTGCTGCATCTGCTGCATCTGCTGCATCTGCTGCATCTCTTTACATCTGCTCCCCTTTTCGTTTCTGTAGAACATGCAAGGTTCAGCCTGGCACTTGGTGACCTGTTGTCGTCCCACGAGGGCTCATCCACCACTCACAGTCGACTCAAGAAATAAAGGGAAAGAAGGGCAGAAGAAAGAAGCTGGAAGGACGAGAGAGAGAGAAAAAAGCATCACAAGGAGGAAGTGACAGAGCTGGCAAAAGAGGAGGAGTTTTAAGTAAGGCTATAAAAGCAGAAATTTACCGTGTAGGCAATCAGGCGAGGCAGCCTCGGTTGTCCAATTTCAATCGAAGCGTGGCGGGTGTGAATGTAGACGACATGAATAAAAATGACTATCGTGAAAGAGTTTTGAAGCATTCAAGGCCTCGTCCTCATTTTTCTTTGCCAACAGGAGTTGTTTAGCCAATTATAATTACAATGTAAATGCTATAAACTCAAATCACCGAGAAACACTCCGGAAAAGTAATACGACGTAAAAAGGAAAAATGTTTGATAATTTTGATCGAGAGTCGTCAACCAGTATACGAGTAGGACTGAAGCCTTTTGTCTGGCAAGCTGTGAAGCATAAGCACTGTACGAGTACTCGCAAAATAATACCGTGTGTTGCTCGTATTGTACGAGTATGACACCGAAGCGTTTCAGAAGCCGTGGCACTGCTGGGGGCTCCACTCCAGGCTGCGTTAGCACCACCTAAAGCAGGACTACAGGGAGATACAAAGTACTTTGCACTGATGGAATGTCCAGCTTTGTAGCCCGGCAGGTTTAATAAAAGTGGCTCCCTTCCTTCATCCCCTGGCCTACAGGCATGTTTCCCTGGTTTCCTGTTTGCATGTCTGCGTGTCTGCGTTTTCTTTTCTTCTTTTGTGCCGATCTGCAGCAGCTCCACGCCCTTGCTTGACAGGAATGGAGACCCTTTTTATAGACTACGGCAACGGAGTACGCGTACCCTTAGAGGACCTTGAACAAGGGCCCAACGCTACGAAGGATATATTACGGAGTACGTCGTACGAGTAGTGCTTTGTACGCAAGACTGACAGCTGTGGAAACGGACCTTGCGCCGTAGCTGCTTCGTCCACATGCCAGCATGCCAGAAGTCGTTTCCGGAGAGTGTTTCAGGGGGGAAGGCTGGTTGATGGAGATCTGGTTTCGATGGCTCTCGCACTGAGTATCTGGGCATTGCGAGTTATTATTACGAGTACGGCAAAGGCAAACTCGTGTGAAGAAATACGGGGTGGACTGAAATAAATACGAGTCGTGTTTCTGTCTTCCTGGCCCTTTTCTGCCGCTGTAAACTGTAAATCTCTTTCTTCTCGTCCTGGTTTTCCTTTCCTGTCTCTTCTTTATTCAGTCCACCACTTTCTCTGTTCTTTCGCCCTGCTCTTGAACTCTTCTGAAGACCTTTACTTTATTATTTCCCAACGCATCTGCTCTCAGTCGTGTCGGTCCTGGACAGCCACCGCCCACCTCTGCACATATTCAATCCAAGCAAACAGCCATGAAGGCCGGCCTTTTTCTCCTTGGGGCAGCAGGCATCCTGGCCCAAGCCGTATCTGGCCAGGCCGTCACGACCACCCCCTCGTTCACAAACGGAACCACCTCCAGCACCATCGCCTCGACCCCGGGCGTCTCCAACCGGACAACCACGGCGTCCACCTCCTCGACAAAAGGCAGAGGCGCCGTCACCATGACCAGCACAAGCGTGGTTGGTGCTACTGTCACCGGCACAGCCACCGCCAGCGGAATCGTCACCGCCAATGCTGCGGCGTCACCCTTGGTGATGGGAATGGGTGCCATGGCGGCCGTCATGGGCCTCATGGCAGCTCTCTAAACGGGGACGATGGGACGACAGATGTGGCAATTACCTGGAAGAAGCCACCAGGGCATTCTGGGCGGCAGACAGTGCTTTTTGGCTTGTATTGAGTATGCAACGTGTTTGATAGCTTACTGGTCATGTAATTTTTCTCTTTGGGTTTCTTAGATAGTGTACAGAGTATTACATGCAAAATTGTGTGAAGCAAAAGTCTCTCTGCAAAGGTGATTGAAGATGTAGCGGCTGCCGTTTGCGTTCTTGATGTGGGTCTAGTTTCCACGCTGCTATTGGTCAGACACGTACCTCAGCCAGCTCAGCGATTTTACTGGTACAATAAATATAGAGCATTGCAGCCAACTTTTGAAATATTTCCTCCTCAGATCTCCCGACCAGCCACCGCCGTACCACATTCGACCACGAAGACATGTCCTTCTCTCCGTCCAGCGTGCCGGGGGCGTCTTCTGCGCCTCTGGCGGCCAACGCACCGCCTGCGGCTGCTGCCTCCAGCGACAACCGACCGCCAGCGACGCTCAACTACACGCGCTTCGAGGTTGAGTGCGAGTTTGTCTCGTGCCTGGCCAACCCCTACTACCTGCAGTTTCTGGCGGCGGAAAAGTACTTTGACGACCCTCGCTTTGTCAACTACCTCCGCTACCTGCTGTACTGGCGCGAGCCGCCCTATCTGCAGTACCTCAACTGGCCGGGACCGACGCTGCGGAACCTCGAGCTGCTGCAGGAAGAATCGTTCCGAAAGGCCATCATCAGCCCGGAGGTCGTGGCCCGCCTCGAGCAGGGCGGCATCCAGTCCGCGTTTGCATGGCAGCAATCGTGAAGAGAGAGGGGGCGAGCGAGAGAGAAAGACAAAGCGACTGGAGACGGGCCGAAGTAAAGACGCGAAACCAAAGAAAAGCCTCCAAGAAGAGCGTCAAACCAAGAACCGACACAAGGAAAGAAAACTCAAAAAGAACCTGGAAGAAAGCCGACAGGGAGAACGCAAAAGAATCTGGAGGAAGGTCGACAAGGAGAACGTCACGCAAAAATCCGGGGACTTGACACAAAATAGCCACATACGAGGGGCGCCCGGCTTCATCACCTGCAAAACAGACCATTTTCTATTTTCCTACGAGTACATTGGCTATGCCAGGGGTATCAGTTTTCTTTCTTTTTGTTTTACAAAAACCGGCTTTCTCTTTGGCAGACGCCCAGATTGTTTTACAGCAACCGACTTTCTCTCCTTGGCAGATGCCCAGATCTGGACCGGATTTCGGTTTCGGCTTTCAATTTTCCCGCCAACGATGACCGCATGTCATGCACTTGGACAACTGTCAGCAAAGAGTCTCTTTTTCTCCTTTCCTTGGGCAGTCAAACGAGACCAAACAGCAGGCAGCAGACACGGCAAAAAAACACACCTTCAAGAAACTCGTCATTGGCTCGTCGGCCGACCGGATCTGCACCTGGAAAAACGCCGCCTCGCCACCGTCGCAGCCTTCGGCCGGGCACTGCGCCCGCGTCTTCTGCGCATTGTCCCAGGCGCCCGGCCCGCCAAAGACGTCTTCTCGCTCTTTTCGCACAAACTCGCGCCGGCTAAACAGCGGCGTCGCAATCGAGTACTCGTACGGACACGTGCGGCATTCCAGCCGGTTGCGGCCGGTTTCCGGGTGCGCCGACACCGTCAGGATGTTGGCACAGCAGGGGCAGACTGGGGGGGTTAGAACACCGACAGGGAGACAAACAAGCAAGACGGGCAACGCATGGGAATGGCGAGAAATCAGACGGCAGAGCTGGACAAGGAACAAACGTACAGAGCAGCATTTTTTTTTTTTTTTTTTTTGGCCTGCGGAGCCCGAAATACAAGCTAAATCTGAAGCACGCTGTTTGCGTTTCGTTCCCTTTGTTTTGCACGGTCTTGTGCAGTTGTCACATTGTCTAGGCGTATGACAAGAGGCCGCAAAAGTACGAGTAATTTTGAGCATAAAGGTCTGATGTATGGGGTTTATGAATAGAGATCCTTTTTTTTGCTAGGGCCTTTTGCTGGCGAATATTGAACCACGTGACATGAACACAGCCCACGCCCCCTAGCAATGCCCCTCCAGGCAAGCTCATAATACACAGTAATACGTCGTAATACGACGCATTTTACTTCATACCTTGAAACAGCCTCGCTCGGTCAACGTCTTCCCGCAGTTGTGACGAGCGAGCAACGACACAGCCAGGCCCGGGGAGAACTTGAGCGACAGCAAAAGCAAAACGCTGCCATGGCCGGCAACGACGAGGAGCACGAGGTGTGTCTTCTCTCTGACCGTGTTTCTGTTGCGGAGGCTTTTCTTTTCTGCCGTCTAACCTTTGACAGGGCGCTTCTGTCCAGGAGCAGCTGATTGAGGCGTGCCGCCGCAACAACACCGACCTGTTGAGCGAGGTGATTGAGGGCCGCAGCGAGGACGAGGTGGCCCGGCTGCTCAACGAGACGACGACAGTTCTGGGAAACCATTTGTACCACGAAGCGGCCTCTCATGGAAATTGTATGGGCAGCTGTCTTTCGTGCTGCTTTCCCTTTTTTCCCCTCTTCTTTCATTTTTCATTTGCTTTGTTCTTTATTTCTTTGTGATTTTTTCTGATTTTTCCACGTTTTCATCGTCGTTTGTTTCTCGGCTAACCCTGCCAGACGAAATCATCGACATGCTGCTCGACCAGGCCGGCTTCGAGTGCGACCCCGTGTCCCGGCGCGACGGCGACACGCCGCTGCACACAGTGGTGCGCTGGTCGAATGCGGAGCCGCCAGAACAGCAGCCGTTTGCGCAGGCGCTGGTGGAGATGATGCTGGAGGCCGGCTCCAACCCGCGCATCAAGAACCGTGGCGGGCTGACGGCCGCCCAGCTGGTGGACCCGCGATATCCGGGTCTGCGGCAGGTCATCCAGAAGCACGAGTATGCGATGCTCAATGCCGGCGACTTTGTCGACGCCGATGCGGGAAGCAAGAAGAGCAGCGGCGGCAACAGCAGCAACAACAGCAACAGCCGCCCGGCAGCCCCGCCACCGCCGATTCCGGGTGGCGGCAGCAACAACGGCGGCAACGATGACGACGACGACGATGCCGAGTTCAGCGGCAGCGACGAAGACGAGCGGGCGGAGTGGGAGCGAAGACGGGCACGGCAAGGCCGGCGGTGAAGGCAGAGAGAGGGGAGAGGAGACGGCCGAAGAGAGAGGGGCGCAAACGAGAGGCAGAAAGAGAAGGGCACCGAGGAGAGCGAGCGGGCCAGCGAGCGAGAGGGCTTCTTTTATGTTCTGTATTAGATGGATATATCTATATGCGATGATTTTTCTTCCTTCTGTCCCCTCCTGAAAAAAAAAAAAAAAACCTTAGCCAGAAAAAGGCGCCAATAACACCAGCCTTCGTGGAAGGAACCCACGCGAGCCCAGTAAAGTCAATGAAATAATGATCTCTACAAAGGAGTTGGGGCCGTCGAGGCCATCTACTGTATGAAGAACTATCAAGGTTTTGGCAAGCGGCCTGGCAGCTGGCATGGCAAGCTGGCATGGCAGCCGACAGCCTGCATCTGGCAGCCGGCAGCTGACATAACGGAAACCTAAGGGGAAAAAAGCAGAGAGCAAAATAGGAAAAATCAAACGTCTAAACGCTTACAAAGCCAAACCCGCGGACGGTATACCAAAAAAAAAGAAGGCATCTGAAGCGCGCAAAAGAGCGTGGCACAAAATTGGCACGCCACACACGCCACACCAAACCTAAGCAGCACCAGCCGCCGCCGCCACGGCCGCCGCGGCCGCCTTCTTGGAGCTGCCGCCGAACTGGCTGGTGATTTCGTCGAGCACGCCGGCGGCGGCGGCAAAAAAGCCCAGATAGGACTTGCTGGGGGCCAGGACGCGGCTGAGGTACTCGGGGTGGAACTGCACGCCGACAAAGAAGGGATGGGAGCGCAGCTCGATGATCTCGACGCGCTCGGCCTTTTCGTCCATGCCGACAAAGGCCAGGTCGCCCTTGGCGCGCAGGGCGTCGAGCTGGGCGGGGGCGACCTCGTAGCGGTGGCGGTGGCGCTCCTGGATCTCGGGGGCGTCGCCGTAGAGGGCACGGAAGCGCGACCAGGAGTCGGTGCCGGGCTGGAAGACGCAGCGGCGCTTGCCCAGGCGCATGGTGCCGCCGAGGCGCGAGCGGTCGACCTCGGGCATGTAGACAATGACGGGCGTGGCGCAGTCGGGCTGCAGCTCCTCGCTGCCGACGTCGGGCAGCCCGCACACGTTGCGCGCATACTCGACAATGGCCATCTGCATGCCCAGACACACGCCCAGAAAGGGCACCTGCTTGGTGCGCGCCCACGTCGTCGCCTTGATCATGCCCTCGGTGCCGCGCACGCCAAAGCCGCCCGGCACCAGAATGCCGTCCGCCGTGCACACCGCGTGCCACGCCTTGTGGAAGTCCGCCGGCGCCGTCTCCTTCGTTCCGTCCTCCAGGTGCGACGCATCCACCCACACCAGGTTGAGCTTGCGCTTGCAGTACATGGCCGCGTGCTCCAGCGACTTGGTCACGCTGATGTACGCGTCCTCCAGCGTCGTGTACTTGCCCACCAGCGCGATCGTCACCGTGTCCACGCTGCTGTCCTGCCCCCGCGTCAGCGTCACCCACTGCTGCCACATCGCCGCGCCCCGCTCCACCAGCGCCGCCGGCGGCCGCGCCGCGCTGCTCAGCTCCAGCAGCCGGCTGATCGTCTCGTGGAACTTTTGGTTGCGCAGCAGCAGCGGCACGTGGTACGTCGTCGACACGTTGTGCACCGACACCACCTGCTTCGTCTCCACCTGGCACATGTTGGCGATCTTCTGCACCACCGAGTCCTCCAGCGGCCGCTCGCAGCGACACGCAATCTATGATTGTCAGCGTGGTCCGTGCACGTCTCGTTCCTCTCGTTCCTCTCGTTCCTCTCGTTCCTCTTGTTCCTCTCAGCCCTCTCAGTCCTCCCAGTCCCCTCGCCTCCACTTCTACCCCCAAACATACCAGATCAGGGTTGAGACCCGCGCTGCGCACGTCGCCCACGGCTCGCTGCGTCGGCTTGGTCTTTTGCTCGCCATGCGGCCCTGGCCTGGTCTCCTGTTAGAATTCAAATCCACGAGCTTGGCCCTTGTCGTTCCGGCCCTGAACACCCCCCCCCCCCCCCCCCCTCAACTCTCCCCACCTCCAACACTCACGGAATCACGGGCACGTAGGACACGTGGATCTGCACAAAGTTGCCCTTGCCCACGCGGCGCTGGAACTGGCTCATGGCGTGGATGAACGGCGCGCTCTCAATGTCGCCCACCGTGCCGCCCAGCTCGATCACGCACACGTCCGGCGTCGCCCCCGACTCGTCCACCGGGATCTGCGCCACCCGCTCTATCCAGTCCTGGATCGCATTCGTCAAGTGCGGCACCACCTGCACCGTCTTGCCCAGGTAGTCGCCGCGCCGCTCGCGCTCAATCACCTGCTGGTAGATCTTGCCCGTCGTCAGGTTGTGGTCGCGCGTCAGCGTCGTCAGCAGATAGCGCTCGTAGTGCCCAATGTCCAGGTCCATCTCGCCGCCGTCGTCCGTCACATACACCTCGCCATGCTCCGTCGGCGCCATCGTGCCCGCATCAATGTTCATGTACGGGTCGATCTTGATGCTCGTCACCGTCAAGCCCAGCGTCTTAAGCAAAAGGCCCGTGCTCGACGCAATAATGCCCTTGCCCACGCCCGAGATGACGCCTATCAGGTTAGACCGCAGGCCTGAACAAGCACAAAGAGCACGCAGAGAGCACAGAAAACACCGACGCAGGACTCATTACTCACCTCCTGAAACCAGCACGTACTTCATCTTGCCGGCTGTTCTCGACTGACCGTCTCTTGTCTTTATGGGCTTTTCGGTTCGTGCACTTTCTCTCACAAAGGTCAACCGGTCTGCTATATATAACACCCCGATCTCTGGCGCGAGCTGTGTCACAGAGTTGCGTGGGGTGGATTTTCGGTTGAAAAAGCAAAATGTCTTGAGACGTCGTGCTCGAGATAAGTTGAAAGAGAGAGTCACAATTTTTTTTTTTCTGAAATTTTTAGACGCGACTGGGGCGGTGGAGCGCCCTATCGCGCTAAGCGGCTTTATTTTGGCTGCGTTGACAGCAGGTATTAACTACGAGTATTTAAAAGCACGTGCTATCGCGGCGCGTCGAGGGGTTGACTCAACACAATGCGAGTAATACAGAGTATTACGAGCAATATTGACGAGTACGAGTAAGGACGAGCACAAGAGGGGCAGTTACTATCGTTACTCGTACTTCAGTGATACGTTTAGATTGCCACGTGATATATGGACAACTCTGTAAATGAAACGACATACAATGTAAAGTACGAGTATTAGCAAACATGAAAAGCTGATAAAAAAAAGACACCCATGCTTCATAAAATCGGCGAGAACCAAAAAGATGGAAACACATAAACCCAAAAGACAAGCGAATGTGAAGCTTTCCGCATTTTCCTTTATCTCTGCTCTTCCTATTTTCCCCACCAACCTGTCCTTTCACACCCCCTGTCTTGTTCTTTTCCGAATTTCCCATGGCTTTGCCTTCTTCTAACCCTTCGCTGCCATTTCGTCGTTGTACTCGTCGTATGAGAAAAGTGTTGTCTTGGGTTTTTTGCGTCCTCACACAGAGATTTGCTCAAGTTCTCTGCTCCGTGCATTATCAACGGGCAAACTATCCTCGACTATGACGTTACGGTAAGAGAAGCAGAAATAGGATAAAAAAAGATAGAGAGGGAAAGAGAAAAGAAGGCATCACAAGGAAAGGAGGAAAAGAGGAAATAGACAGCAGCTCGTCCTCGAGTAACTTGGCTGGGATCATCGGAAGCGGGCACGGCAACGGCCCATAACCTCGCCTTGACACACCAGTTCCGCGCTGAATTCAGATCCGTCCAGTGTGAGATAGATGTCAAAGTAAACCCGGTAAAATGTGCCCTGCGGAGTGTCCATGCGCTCAAAATCCTTCTCCAGATTCTTGCGCGACAGATCGGACGTGAGCGTCACAACTTCCTTGATTCCTGCACAGCTGTTAGATTATGCACATACTAATATTCGCGAATGTTACCAAGCAACAAACACAAAGAGTGCCAAAAAAAAAAAACTTACTTGGATCTTTCGTGTACTCTGGGCAAACGTCTTCGTCGCACGCATACAGAATGTCCTCGTACATGAGAGTGGCTCCTGGTGCCACTTGGCGGAAAAATGACACCTTGACCGGCTCGCCAATCTTGACTTTTTGGCCCTTCTGCACAAAGATCTGCCGCGTGAACTTGCAGCGGTCTTTGCCGTCCAGCGACGGCACGCGGTACGCCTCTGGGTGGTAACCCTCCTTGAACGGCTGAAGCGTGGCCATCAAGTAGTGGCGACGGGCCACGCGGTGCGTGATGACGCGCTCCGTGATGCCGGCAGTGACAGCTCCCTTGACAATGGCAGCCACGGAATCCATCGGCCGCACGACCTTGGACTGGAACTGAGGCGGCACGTGCAGCTTGATCTGCTGGAAGAGGAACTCGGAGGCTCCGAAGCCACCGACTACCAAAATGTTCTGCAGCGTGCGGTTCTGCGCCTGGATGGCAATGATCTGGTTGCGCACCAGCTCGAGAATACGGTTGACCACGGGCTCAAAGCACTGCAGAATCTCCTCGTTGGTAAAGATCATGTAGCCTTCCTCAATGCCGGCCTCGGGGAACTCGGCCTCAATGCCGACGTCGACGGCCCATTTCTGGCCGTTGTTGCGGAAGTCGGCCTTGATGCGGTTCTCAAAGTCCATGATGCATTTGGCATACACACGGCCGGCCATCTTGGAGCCGTCCGGCAGCTTCATCTTCCGAATCTTGGTGCGCAGAATGTTGCTAAAGTTCCGGTTCAGCGCCGTCGAGCCGCATGAGTCGCCCGAGCCAGCAGTGCACTCGGCCACAGTAAATGGGTTCTCGTCCTCGACCTCGTACGCAATCAGATCCACGGTGCCGCCACCGCAATCCACAATGAGCACGGCATCGTGGATCTTGAGGTTCAGCAAGCCCGTCTTGGAGCAGAAAAGAGCAGCCGCCTCCGGCTCGCTGACCAGGGTCAAGCGGTTGTCGTTCTCGTCGCGCAGAAATCCTGCCTGGATGGCGGCCGCGCGCGTGGCGGCCTTGCCGGCATCGTTCCAAATAGCCGGCACTGTGAGGTAATAGCGGATGTTGCGCTCCTCGCGGTTGAAAACCTCGCCCAGCGCCTTCTGGAGGGCAGCGCGCATAGCCTGGCGCAACTTGAACAAATAATCGGCGGCAACGTCGATCTCGGACTTGCCGGGCGGCAGAGGCGGCAGATTGATGGGGTCAATGTAGGTGTTGCCGGAGAGCATCAGTTGCAACTTGAACCACTCGACCTTCTGCACGCCCGCCTTCGGATAGCCAGTTGGCGCAAGGGCATCGGCGATATCGGGGCCCCAGCCAACGACCTTTTGATATTGGTCATAATACAGGACAGTTGGAATCTGAAAGGGAGGGCAAAAAAAAAAAAAGAATTAGCTTCTTATATCTGTTGACGGCTTAACTGTGGAGAGAAACAAAAAAGTCAACATTTCATCAACAGCAGGGTAAGCATACCTTCTGCTTGGTGTAAGAGCCAGCACCGGGCCACTCCGTAATGATGTCTTCCTTGGCTTCGTTGTTCGTGGCGAAGGCGAAGGCGACACCAGAAAACGTGGTCCCCTTAAATAGTCAGTAAATATGAATTGGAAGGAGGACAAAAGAAACATCATAGCAAAGAAAAAAAAAGGGGAGAGGAAAACAAAGGCACATGAACCTAGGGACAGCTCGAACGTACAAAATCAATGCCGACAATCAGCTGTGCCTTACTCCGGCTGTTGCCCTCAACTTCGGCTGCCGGACGGCCAAAGGCTGCCGGGGCTAGGGGCTGTGGAGCCGGGGGCGGTTGGCCATAGCCAGGTGCACCAGAGTAGCCTGGCGGGCCCATGGGTGCCGGCTGGCCGCCCATCTGCATTGGCGGAGGATAGCCGGTGACAGGTGCACCGGTGTTAATAGGCGGAGGACCATTAGCCATCTGCGTGGGAGGGGCACGAGGAGGACCCTGAGGACTGGTGCGGCCCATGGGGCCGCCTGGAGCGCCGACGGGCGGATATCCGGCCGTATAGCTTGGCGGGCGAGGGGCGCCAGCACCCGGAGGCAAGTTGTGATTCATGTTGGGTTGTTGCTGCTGCTGTTGCGGCGGGAGCGGCGGCAGCGGAGGCTGGGCAAACTGCTGGTTAGGAGCTCCCTGCTGGGGCTGCTGCGAAGAGCCGGGCTGATGAATTCCAAGCGCAGCCGGACCAAATGGTTGCTGCTGCGGTGGCTGCTGGCCAGGAAACGCGGGGCGGAACGCAAACTGCTGCTGCTGCTGGCCAGGAACAGGGGGCGAGCCGGAAGGAGGAGCCGTTGACAAGGCGGCAGGCGGAGAAGCAGACGTCGCACCAGGAGCTGGGGGAGCACCGGCAGGATGAGATGAAGGCGGACCCTGCAGTCCTTGGGTTGCAGGAGGACTGGCGGCGCCTTGCTGCTGCTGTTGCAGAGGAGCTTGCTGGCCGGGTTGTGGTTGAAGCTGCGGCGTCTGAGATGCCGGCGGAGGGGTTGGCTGAGGCTGGAAAGACTGCGGTGGAGGGGTAGGATGGGGAGATGGAAACTGCTGCGGAATCTGAGGCGGAGGAGTCTGTGAATTGTAGAGCGTCTGGTGCTGCAGTGGCTGTTGCTGCTGTTGTTGTTGAGGTTGCTGTGGGTAAGAAAGGCTTTGGACACTGGCAGTGGATTTGCGTTTGCCAAAACCAAAGGCTTTCAGTCTCGAGTTCAGAGAACTCATGTGGAAGACCCGAAGAAGGGGGGGAGCGGGGATTAAAAGAACAAAAGAAGAAAAAGAAAAAAAAGCAAAAAAAAAGAAAACGAAGTAGACAGGGAGAGTAATACGCCGTACGAGTAGGCGAAGAAAAGGGGGGGTGTGTGGTGTTGGCAAGGACAAAGTGAGAGAAAATGGGCGTTAGGACAAAAAGAAGGGGAAAACAGGGGGGGCTCAGTTTACGAGAGTGAGCCAAGGATGGGAAAAGAAAAGCATGAGCGGGGCAGTGATTTTTGGGGTGTGAGTTAGGTGAAAAAAAAGGCGTTAGGAAAACTCAGCTCGGAACGGAAACGGGCAGCGCCAAAATGCAAAGCAAATACGGTGTACTCCGGACGTCAAAATAACTCGTGAAGCGGGAGAGAGTAATATGGATACAAAGCAAAAAAAAAAAAAAGAGGCAGGCGAACAGTATGAAAGAATGCAGTAGTTCTACTCATACATCAAGCAGGTCATGAAGAGGAGAGAGAGAAAAATTTTGCTGTCGAGGTTTCTAAAAAGCTTGCGCTCAGTTTGGACCTAGATGTTTGCAGGTGCGAGTCGCCACTTCCCGTTTGGTCTGTGAAGCAGCAACAATGAGACGGAGGCAAAACGGGACATTGAAGGCAAGTCTGATACATGCAGGATGCGCTGGAGAGGACGATAATTCAAAGAAGACTGTTCAAAAGGGGCCTTTGCTTCGCATTACAAAGTGCGACGTAATACTTTGTTTGCTTTAATACGATTGCACCAGCTAACGGAAATGCTCTAGCATCGCTCTGAGAGTCGTTCTTCGACAGGTGCAGACAAAGAAAACTTGTCAGATGAAGGGGGAGGCTCATGGACGGTTATGGGAAGGTGGGGTTGGGTTGTGGCTGCAGGGCAGTCTCGGAACAGTTGGGTTCTGGTACATGATAAGGCTGCACAGAAAACGGAGAGGCAATGCGACGAGTAATACGGAGTACTTCGTACAAAGGCTAGACAGCACCGCATATCGCGATCCGGTGGATAAGCGATGTACGTCGTAGGACTCAGAGGTACAGAGTACGTAGACAGCGTTTCAGGGCGTCCCGGAAAAAAAGGGCAGAACTGCTTGCTGTGGCAAAATGCCCTTCTTTATGGAGACTTGAGACTTGTGCAGCAGTTTGACTCGCTAAAGACAAGAGTCAAGCAAGCCGGGCCAGGACCTCTGTTCGTCTCTTTCTCGGTATTAATTGTTGTTGTTTTTTGTCCGACAGAACGAGAGGAAAAACGGGGAGACCTTACAGTGCAATCGTGCCTTGTTTGGGCTGTTCTCCTTCTGAGCTGGTAAGACGGAGCACTCCGTACTATTTTAGATTTTTTAGTGCTGCAGCTTTCTGCCCCCAAAAAACGCTGCGCCTTCCGTCCGTTTCGGCGCAACGCTAGGAGCTCAGCCGCTTGGGCTTGCCAACATGCAATCTTACCCTATGCGCCATAGGATGCCTGTGGCCGTCTTCTTTTTTGGCGTCCCTGTCCCCATCGTGATGCTCGTATCAGGACCCAATGGGGCTTTGTATACTAAAAACGCCTTACCACACGGTAATAGACTTGGCACATTGTGGCCGTAGGACTTTGTTGGTGGGGCTTGACGGAGCAGAGCAGTAATATTACTCGTAACTATCGTATATGGCCGTAGGACTTTTCCACGGCTTTTCTTTGAGCACAGCCACCCAAAAAATCTGCCAGTACGAGTAGTAACATGGCCTTCGTAAGATACTGTACAGGTACGATATGTTGTCGGCCAAAACAGTTTTTCTGTGCGGGGGTTGAGCGTCAGTATTACTACGAGGTGGTGCAATGTTGTTCATCGAATTCCAGCACTTTAAAGGCGAATGCCCAGATGGAGAAAAGCCGAGTTGCTCGCAGCTGGTATTACGCCTATTCCCACGTATCACCACGAGTAAGTACTTCGTATGTCGTATTACTATTGATATTGACGGACATGTATGGATACGGAGTACGAGTAGAAGTATTGGAACTGTGGCTCGTCGCAGTCCATGCCTAAAACCGCAAGGCGTCGTTTTCTTCGCCCTGCGCACAAAAATAATGGGATATGTCACAACAGCCACTTATTTTGCTCCGTCTTTGTCTCCTTGCCAACAGCCCTGCTAAGCTGGGCAAGCGTCTCTCTGTCCGCTTTTGTTCTCTATTGCTGGAGAGACGAGTATCCATAGTCGTACAACGTGTTAGGACATGCGGCAAACGATACTACGCCGAATAGGTCTTCCTGTCTGCCGTTGTTCTCGATGTCCTTTCTTTTGAGTTCCTGCGGCGCTCCACAATTTCCACCCCAGAAGCCGCACAGCCTCTCAGCCGCATACTAAGAGCATCATATGCCCGACCGAATGCCAAATATTGACAAGCAGCAACGTCGCAACACGGCACAAGCAATGTCGCTTAGCAATGCCATTTCGTGCCATCGTGTCCGAGTATGTTATTTCGTAGCCGTGCTGGAACTCGTACATATTACTCCGTACGTCGAATTTCATGCCTCAGGTCAACAATAATCCTTGGACACTCATGAACAAAGAAGGCTGTAATACTCCATACGGAGTACGAGTATCCATAAACCAGCTAGTGTTCGCAGTCATCCCACTCCACTCTCAATTGTCGCCGCCCGCCGTGTTTGTTCACCTCATCTGCCGGAAGGCTGTCGCTTTTCCATTCGTCATTGGGTTTACAAGGGCTCAGCCTTATCCGCTGGTCCTTTAGGCCACCGCCTCGCTCGCTTTCGCCGTGCGGTCGCTGTTAGTCTTCCTTTGCCGAAAGCATCTTTCTCATGACAGCAGGCGGTCCGGCTCTATCTAGATACGATCAAATTCATTTGAAGCATTATTACTTGTGCAGGAGGGCATTTTGCTTGCTCGAACCTTCTCCCGATAAATTGGAAATGTGTCGAGAAAGTCGAGATGCTGTGGATTCATCTATTCATTAAATTGTCGGCCAGTGTTGATTGGCCAGATCTGGGCTGGCTGTTCTATATTACGATATAGATGATTGTCTGTACAAAGGATCAACCGTAGTGTCTACCGGGCTTTTTTATGCGTTTCATTGCCTCCCGCCGGCATCGCCCCGGCAGCGACGATACGAGTAGAAGGCGATTTGCTGCCGGAATAGTACGTCGTTGGACGTCGTACTCTGAAATTACGCTCCATTGTGCGGAGCTCTGCCATTCTGGAGAGAAAAGACAAGGGTTGGATTGCTCTGTAATATTCCGTACAAAGTACGGAGTATTACGTCGCATTGCTCTTAAATTGAACGTGTCCAATTGCTGGCACCTTGTCCCTTCCTTCCTCGCTTTATCGTCAAACATATTTAAAGGGGAAAGAAGCACTTGGCCCAGACTCGCACTTTCTTGTCGCTACCCCTGCCCCTCAAACCGTGTCGATCACGGGATCAAGCGCACGGCGCCTCGTTTCCATTCACACTCTCCACCACAAACATCCTTTTTTGTCTTCCTCTTCCTTCTTTGTTGCTTGCCTTTGCACTCCTACGAGTTCCGGCACCGTCACCATCACCCCTCCTAGCATTCGCATCACAAATCCCTCAGGTCGATAACCATACGGCGTATCGGCATTTCTTGTTTGACCCTCCACTCACTGCAAAGTCGACGCTTGTTGCTGTGTCTTGAGCTCAGTTTCTTTGGATTTTCATGCAGCAGTTTTCTTAGCCACTGATAAGCGGCGGCCTATCCGGCTTTGCAAACCGACGATTAAAGTGCCGGCTTCCCCTGAACTTTACTTTTCACCACGTCTCTCGGCGCTTTTTCTGGCCATTTTCTCTATTAAGCTCCATCTTTTTGCTACCGTAGCGGCTCCATCGGTCTTGATATTGCACTCTCATTTCCGCTTGCTGCACAACTGCTTCCCTGATTTGTCAATTGGCTTCCGAGGACCCTTTTCTCCCCCGCCGCTACTGTTGTTCGCCGTCTTGCATCTTCTCTTCAATCCATTTCCCCTTTTTCATCGTTGAGGCGCCAGGAAGCTGTCCCGACAGTTAGCAGCGTCATCCAGCCGGGCGGGCCGATTTGGGGCCTTTTACGTTGCACTATTGACTGTTGGTCCGTGGCTTCCATTGATGTGAACGGCTTCACACGAAATCGCAAGCTAACACAACCTCCACAACAGTCCATAGCAGTCCACAGCATTCCACAGCACTCTACAAGCAGTCCACAGCACTCTGCGACTACCCTGCTTTAGAGGATATTTTTTCCAGCATTCCAATGCTGTAATAAGAGCTGTATCCGGCATCGCTCCAGGACGGGAAAGAAGCAGACGGGGAAGAGACGGCACGACGATATCTTTCCGAAGAAAGCCAATAATCCCGGAAGAAAAAGAAAGCAAAAATACACATAGCGCGTGCCGTCCAAGACTCCAAAGCTGTCGTCTACAACAAATCAAGGCGGCGTCTCGTCGCCCGCCACAGCCGACATCCAAGACGACGCCAAGAAGAGTCCATTCCAAAATCCAAACACGGCCAAACATGAGTCGGCCCGCAAAGGGCTTCCGTTCCCAGCGAACATCCCATTGCTGCATGTGGTGTCTCTCGTTTTCGCCGTGTCCGTCTTAGTAAGTGTAACATTTCCTGTAAATTGACGCCTACTTTTCGGTCGTCGGTTTGCGTGAAGGAACTGCTTTGTGCATCCACACCACCGCTTACTCGTTGTATCCCGTGGGGCTTTTGACAACCCCGCTTTCATCATCAAAGAGCTCCTTTTAAGATCTAGTTTAAACGCTCTTCTCTGCATCATCTTTCTTTCACCGGTCTCTAATGTTCTGCGCCCTTGATCAAATTATTCGCTCACCTGGTGCCTCAAATTTTAATCTTTCTTTTCTTTTCTTTTTCCTTTTTCACTCCATTCTTTTCCCATGCCATTCACCTTTCAGTCACCGCTTGCTGTGTTTTGGCAAACTATCCTGCGATCTTGACATCTCATGCTGCTTGCTTGGCGCTGTTAGCTGTCTTTTTTCTAACTGCAGTCCACTTTTTTTTTGCGTTTGCTGCAATAGGTTCTCCAACTTCTCCTCCGCGACGCAAAGGTTCATTACTCGCTCTTCCCCAAACCAGCATTTTCGCCTCTTGCAGAAACTGCACCACCTGTTTGCGACAACCACCCCTTTCCAACTAATCCTCCGGTGTCATTCCCTCTCAACATGGCGCTGGAGGCAGAGACGAAGAGCATTGTTGCTCAGTTTGAGTACACCGATGAAGAAGTCAATGTCGGCGTCAAAGAGTTTCTTCGTCAGATGAGTATGTAACCCCTCTCCACCTTCTTTTCTGACCTCTTACTGGTTGGCGGCAGCTTCAAGCCCCCCAAACCAGCAATGCCACTTTGGTGTTGATTTATAGCTTTTGTTAAATTCTTATCTGTCTACAGCCGAGGGCTTGGAACACCACGGGACGAGCTTGAGCCAGATTCCGACATATGTCACAGCAGTGCCCAATGGCACGGAAAAGGTATGCAAAGGCGTTTTGCGATCATACTCGTTAAGCGCTTGCGACAGTCGCTGCGACATCGCCCCAGCTAACTAATGTGCGCACATCTTGTAGGGCCTGTATCTGGCGGTCGACCTTGGGGGCACAAACCTGCGCGTGTGCTCTGTTCGTCTCAATGGCGACAATACGTTCAACCTCACTTACAGCAAGGCGGCCATTCCGAAGTCGTTGATGGTCGCCAACACATCTAAAGAGCTCTTTAGCTTTATCGCCAAGCGCATTGACGATTTCATCAAAGAGCACCATTATGAGCAGTACGAACACCATGTGCGCCGTCGACAAACCATCAGCACGCCCGAGGGCTTTCGCGATGAGCACGTGTTCCGACTTGGTTTTACGTTTAGCTTCCCCGTTCAGCAAGTCGGCATTAACAAGGGCTTTCTGATCCGGTGGACAAAGGGCTTCGACATCCCAGATGCCGTCGGCAAGGACGTGTGCGCTTTGCTGCAGCAGGAAATCGATGCTTTGCACTTGCCCGTAAAGGTAGCGGCCCTCGTCAACGACACGGTCGGCACTCTGATGGCTCGCTCGTACACTTCGCCGGGCAAGACCGGGGCATTGCTGGGTGCTATCTTTGGCACTGGAACGAATGGCGCCTACATTGAGAAGCTCGGCAACATCAAGAAAGAGCTGGAGGGCGACTTCGATGCGTCGACGGGCGAGATGGTCATCAATACGGAGTGGGGCTCGTTCGACAACCAGCTGAACGTGTTGCCAAACACGACATTTGACATTCAGCTCGACAAGGAAAGCGTCAACCCCGGGGTCCAGATGTTTGAAAAGCGGGTTTCCGGCATGTTTTTGGGCGAGATTGTGCGTCTTTGCCTGGTGTCCGTTCTGCAGAAAGAGTCTGCGACGCTGTTCAAAGACGAAAACTCCAGCTCCAACGACTGGAAGTCGACCACGACGATCGGACCCAGCTCGGGCATCTTCCAGAAGTGGGGACTGGACAGCGCTATCATGTCGGTCGCCGCGCTGGACAACACGCCCGACCTGGGCACATTGCGCCAGGCGCTGGAGGAGAACCTCGACGTGTATTCGCCGTCGCTGGAAGACGCGCAGGCATTCAAGGCGATTGCGGCCGCTGTGGGCCGCCGCGCCGCTCGTCTGTCGGCAGTGGCTGTGGGTGCGGTTGTGCTGCAGTCGGGCAGGCTGACAGATGCGGCTCATGCGGACGAGGTCATTGATGTTGGCGTGGACGGCAGTCTTGTGGAGCACTACCCACACTTCCGGTCCATGATGTACGAGGCCCTCAAGGTGATTGACGGCATTGGCGAGACGGGGGCCGAGCGCATTCGCATCGGCATCGCCAAGGACGGATCGGGTGTGGGAGCTGCTTTGATTGCTCTGGTGGCAGCGCGCATGGAGCTGAATGCGACAGTGGCGGCGGATTTGGATGCGACCGCGAACGCGCTCAAGTCCATTCGCGCAGAGGTTGCAGCAAAGGAAAAGACACGGCAGCTGTCGTCTGTCACAGAAAACGAAGAAAATGCCGTGGGGGAGGACTGACGTTTCAACTGGCTCGGGGCTTTTCCTCTTTTTTTTTCTTTTTTTTTGCCCCTTTCCTGCTCTCTTTTCTTTCTGCTTTTATTTAGTGGCATATGTCTGAATAGCATTTTCTCATGGAACAAGCCTTCTTGCATCTTTTTTTTCTCTCCAAAAATATTCGTGTTTAATGTTTGTTTTTTCATTGGGCTTCCACGCTCATGACTCTTCTTTAAAGCTTTTTTTTTCTGTGCTTAATCGATCCATGATTTCTTGTACATATATAGCCATTAATCAATTTGAGCTCGATGCCGAGTGTAATATGTCTTGACATGCAATACGCGCCGTATATATACCATTTAATATTTCGTCACTGTCGTAGAAGCAGCACACTGGGATTGATCATATCCTTCAGGTTCAATTGTAAAAAATAGAAAAATAAAAAATGCGATACACCAAGAAGGCTCGCTCGTTTAGCAACATTTTGTAGTTTGTTGCCCCAGCCAAAACATAACATGCTCTTCCCTCCCTGCCTCGAATATGACAACTCTGAGATGTACGGATCAGGGTCAAAGTGGCCAATATTGACACGGCCCAGCAAAAAAACTTTTCCATCATATGTGCCTTTTATCGAAACTGCTGCCTTTTTGAAAGCGCAAGTAACAAAAAAAACAGCAACCAAAAACAACAAAAATCAACAAAATAAGAAACCAAAAAGAAAACAAAGTCAATTGCCAAACATGGCCGCAGGATACGCCCTGTCCTTTCTCTTGCGGCCTCCGGCTCGTGGACGAGGAGGGAGGTCGCCGGCTGTTGCTTCTGCAGCTGCTGAGGCGGATGGTGGCAAAGGCGCCTCTGCGTCGGCAGCTTCGCCTCCTGTTGTTGCATCTGCTGGTGCGCTGC
Organism: Raffaelea deltoideospora; assembly: GCA_019925385.1. NCBI lineage: Eukaryota > Fungi > Ascomycota > Sordariomycetes > Ophiostomatales > Ophiostomataceae > Raffaelea > Raffaelea deltoideospora. Next base: position 263,469 of record JADHKP010000004.1, on the reverse strand, counting down.
TGCGGTCGAGGCTTCCGCGGCCGTCGGCAGACGACGATTTGTTGATTCGCGACCGCGAGGCGCTCCGAGACGACACGGCCGACGTGGCCGCGGAGGCACCGGTAGACGGCGTCACCATGTCGGCTGGCAAGTCGTTCCAGTCGGTCTCGGGGCGGGCGTTTAGGAACGAAAGCGACGAGGCGGCGTGTGCCAGCAACGGCGGCCGTGGGATCTGGGTCGGTCTGCTTGGCGCTGGCGCAGCCTGGGCTGCTGGCTGTGGTGCGGAAGACGAAGTAGCGCCAGAGGCCGACGAGGGCGTTGAGGCTGAGATCGACGTTGACGTTGTGTTTGACGCAGACGCTGGCGGATCCGCCAAAGGCGGCGGTGCGCCGACCAGGTCGCGACGCACAATCCATGCGGTGTCGGGTCGTAGTGCAAAGTAATAGTTTGCAACGGGGGCTTCGCCCTGGCGCGCAAAGGAGCGTGCAGCGTACCAGTGCAGAGCGTCGTCGCTCTCGGTCCAGACGTGGGCAAAGAGCGAGCGGATGGGCGGCAGTGGCGGAGGCGGGGCGGCGGAAGAAGAGAGCGAGGACGTTGGCGGAGACGGGTGGTATGCCGCGTTCAGTGCTGCTGCCGTGGCTGCAATGCTGTCGACGGCGGCTGCGGCCAGGCCCCGCGACCGGTAGGGCGACAGCAGTGCCAGCGACCGGATGTAGACGGCCAGTTCTTGTGGTGGCGAGGGGCCGGCCGAGGAGGAGGAGGAGGAGGAGGAGGAGGGGGAGGCAGTCGGCAGAGGCGGCGGTTCCAGGCGGCAAACAATGCCTCCGACGACCTTTTCGCTGCTGGCCGGCGCCCCGGGCTCACGCGCCACAATGACGCGGTTGAACAGCGCCGACACGTTCCTCCGGTCGGCTATTGTCTTGTAGAAAGAGTCGCTGTAGCGCACGGGCAGCAGGATGGCGTTGACGCTGACGAGGCCGGGCACATGGCGGGCTTGCGGCACGACAATGCGAACGATCTCTTCGCCGGCGCCGGCGCCGGCTGTGGTCTTTGTAGGAAACACGAAATCGAGATCGCTGCCATCACCGTCCTCGGGCTCCTCGCGTGCACCCGCTGCCATGAGCACTGTCCTGGCAAAATCTGGCTCGATGGGCGGGGGCTCGACGCTGACCGGCTTGCCGCCGCCGCCGCCGCCGCCGCCGCCGCTGCCGCGAGTTAGCCTGCCCGGGCCAGAAGCACCGTCAGGGCCTGGCGACGGAACAGCCGACGGTGGTGGCACAAACTTGGCGGCTGCGAAGCTCGCTGGGCGGGCTGCCGCGTGTTGGACCGGCCGAGGCAGGAGGGTCGTGCGCTGGCGGCCACTGGCAGCAGGCGACGATGGCTGTGCGGGCGCCGTGGACGCCGCCGGCGACTGGAAAAACGAGAGGATCGATCGCTGAGCGGCTGGCATCGTCGAAGCTGGATGCGGTTGCAGAGTGGGAGGAACCAAAAAAAAAAGCCAAAGGAAGCACAGAAGTAAGACGAGTTCAAATTGGTCAAGTCAGCCGATGAAAGTGGCCATTAGCAAGTAAAGAAGTAAAGAGAGAGAGTGAAAGACGAGGGGAGGAAAAGGGAAAACGGCAGGGGAGAGAGAGAGAGAGAGAGGCAGAATTAAATGATGGGGACAAAAACGGCGATCTGCAGCGACTCGGCTCTCTCCTGGCTATGAAGGCTGTATTAGCTATTATTTCGTTGGCCGAGACCAGCGCGTCGGCACGTGTGGAATGTGAAGCTGACTTTGTCTATCCAGGCCTGGCTAGACTCGGCAAGAGCAACCGGATGCAGCCCTTAGCTGGAATATTACTCGTACAGCCCGCCTCAGGCTGTTCCCCTCCCCGCTTGCCCTAACCGCTACCTCAGCCTACGCTGTAATACGAGTGGTATTGTCCCCGGATATGGAGCATTGCTAGTAGTGATGCAATGAAAGGCCACTACAGCAATCACTCAGTGCTATTACTACAGTGCCTGAACAGAGCCCCGTCGGTTGGTTGCTTTTGCCCACAAACTTGCAAACACATGTGCACACAACTTGGCCGTCTTAGCGCCAGGTGACGTGTTACAGATCTCTTGAGGCTGCCGCAAGAAAATGTCATCGGGCGTTTGGGATTTTGTGTTTGCATTCATTAATTTTCTGCTTGCTGCTGGGGAGCCGCCATTGAACAAACAGTGGCCAACCAGCCCATCATTGCTTTTGTAGTTGCCCTACTCGTACGCAATGTTGCAACTCTACTCGTATACCACGAAACTGTATTACGAGTACTCGTACTTTGTAGTTCTCGTTAACTGGGATTAAATAGGTCGCATCTTGTAGCATTTCTGCGTGACACGTGACCAGTATTCCAAAGCAGTTATGGCTGGAACTCGCTAATTCATTGGCGCTCAGTACAGCTTCATTAGCTGTTTCAGGGGTGCGCAGAGCCCAGTGCCACTGCAGGAGCACGGAAGAGTACGCAGGAGGAAAGGAAACTGGTTCTGCCACTTGCCAAGTCTATGGATACTCGTACGGAGAAAAGGACGCTACAGTCGATCACTTTGCTTCCTTTGTGCCACTGGGCTTGTCGTTCAGGCACGGACGGGAAAAAAGTACATGTTCAGTCCTACGAGCAGCACAGTAATGCTACAAACCACAGAAAGTACTACGAACTTTTGAAGTCGAGTGCGAGTGCGAGTAAATCTTCTTAAGCGGTTCCTGCCGCAAAAAAAGTTGGTATTTTTGTTGCAAGGAATACATCACGTTATTGCCGTCTCTTTCTCCATGAAGCATCGTTACGACATATTGCTCCATACAGTGCCGCAATGCCCCGAGCTTTGCAACCGATTGAGACTAAAAAAATCACATACGTCGTATAAAAAAACCTAACAACCCCCCCAAATTACGGCTTTTTAGCGCTTTGGTCCGCAAAGACCCCAGGCCGCTCGCCCAACACACCACGCCCCCCCCCCCCCTTTCGCCCCAAAAAAGCAAGTGAAGGGGGCAGCTGGAAACAATTGATGCCAATTTGCAATACCCAGAGTTTCAATCGCCAGTGAGATCTGGCCAAGGCAACCCAGCCCTTGTCCCTGGATTTCCCTGTATCCCACGCTACCTTTTTGGTGATCGTTCTTATTTCTCGAGCCAGTGACCAAGCTCTGAGAGGTCCTAAAGGACAGACAGACGCATTGGGCGATAGAGATCTAAACGGTTTTTTTTTTTTTTCTCTTTTTTTTTAATATTTGTCAGTTCTGCGTTTCTAGCTCAGCCCTTGCGGCACCTCGCCCTTCGTATCTCGGGCTAGTTCGACAAAACTCCGTTCGACAAAACCATCGGCTCCCAATTTGTTCTTCCCTGCGCTCCCCGTTTCTTGCCTCCCTTCTTGCCGCCCACTCGAGGCACACCTGCTCGCACTTTGGGGAACTCGACCGGCCGACCATAGACAGGACAAAAAAAGGCAGCGAAAGAAAAAAGAAAAAGCGGCAGACGAGAACCAAGATTGGTCGAGGATTCGGCCGAGAGAGAAAGAGAGTAAAGGAGGAATCGAGACATGCTGGCTTCATAGTCTTCTCTCTTCTCTTTTCGGCCTTTCTTCTAATTTTTTGCCGCTATCCTTTCCTTCAGGCTCTTTCTCTCTTACGTCCCTGTTCTTTTTTTTTGTTTGTTTGTCTTGCTCTTCAGCAGCTTGCACCGTCCTCGAGAACTGCACCACTTCGTGAACTGCACCACCTCTCTCGCCCATCATCCCTCTCTTCTCACGCCACACCATCTCTGCAGTTCACTAGCTTGCCCAGCTCTGTCTTCTGTGCTTCTGCCGCTGCCTGTCGACTTCCACCCCCGGCTTTCATGCATGGTGCGTCGTCCGACTCTAGTTCTAACCAGAGCGGCGTTGTCTGCTTGCTTGGGTCGTTGTCGTTACTCCCGATAACGGCCTGGTCAGACAGAATAAGTTGACAACCGCAAATCTTGAGCGACCATGTCTCAAAACAACAACGGCAAGGCGGGACTGGTGTTTCCCCCGAGCGATGGCAACAGCATGGACAAACTGGTATGCTTTGGATGTTCTTGCTGCTGGCTTTTGTTGCATCTTTCCCAACCCGTCCTTTTTATCCTGCAACTCCTCCCTCTGCCATCTTTTTCTCCCATCCCCCCACGCCTCCATCTAACAAACGAGTAGGTGAGCGCCGTTTTGGACGACGTTCTGTACAATATTGTCCACGACCTCCTCATGAAGACGCATCGAGACGAGAAGCAAGCCCGTGCCGCCACGGCATCCATCCGGGTCGAAACTCTAGCTGCCGAGACCGCCCAGGACCTGGCCGGGGCCACCGGCGAGGCGAGAACAGCCACCCGGTTTGAAACCGATGCTGCCGTTTACGAAAACGGCCAGTCTACGCTCAAGGAGAACCCGCTAAAGACGACACGCGATATCCTGTGTCCGCGATGCAAGCTGCCGCGTCTCCTCTATCCCACCGACGGCCGCGGGGCCCGAAAACCCGACCCAAACATCACCTACTGCAAGAAGCATCCCTACATCGACAAGCCGGGCTGCGACATATACGGCCAGATGTGGGTGGCACCAGGTCCCGGCCGAGGGAAAAAGAAGAAGGACTACGAGAAGGTGGTGTCTGCCGCCATCCACGCGGCAACTACGGACATTGAGGCTAGCAATGGGTCTGGGGGCACGGAGCAGCGGCCGCCGCACGTGCTGTCGTTTCCGTCAGCCACGTGCAGCAAGTGCAAGCGCTGCATCTTGGTGTCCCGCCTCAACAACCACATGGGCTCGTGCATTGGCAATAGCGGCCGAAACGCCAGCCGCGCCGCTGCGCAGAAGATCAGCAACGGCAGCAGCGGCGGTGGCAGCGGCAACGGCAACGGCGCCACAAATGACCACAGCCCGTCGTCGAGCCAGAAAGGCACGCCGCTGCCCAGCTCGCAGGCCACAAGCCCGCGGAAGCGCGACGCTGACGATTTTGACGACGGCGACGAAGACTCCGATGGCGGGGCCAGCAGTTACACCAAGCCCAAGAAAAAGCTAAAGGCGGCCTCTTCAGCATTGGCAAGCGGGCTGGGCGGCGTGGCAACGACTGCGTCTGGCATGGCATCCGGCACATCCGCCTCGTCTAGTCAGGGGCTCTCGGGAGCGCTTTCTAAGAAGCTCACGCTGAAGCTCAAAGGGCCAGCAGCGGCCGGCGCGAGAAAGCAAAAGGCGAAGCCAAGCTCGGCACTTGTCTTTGAACGCAAACCCGGCCGTAGCAGCAATGGTGACGGCGATAGCGACGGCGACGGCGATGGCGATGGCGATGGAGACGGCGACGGCGACGAAGACGACGAGTACGTCGATGACGAGTACCGCGACCGGAATGACAACGACTTTGACGTGGTCATGGACGACGATGACGACAACGACGAAGACGAAGAGAGCGGCCTCCGCAGCATCACGCTTAAAGCAAGCTCTGCACCTGGACAGGGCAAGAACAAGAAGAAGCACATGTTGTCTTCTACCGCCACGACGGCCTCGTCCATTTCCGGCACACCGCCGACGTCGCTAAAAAAGACCAAGGTGTCTGCACACGGAACAGGGAAGAAGGTCAAGCTGATCAACAGCGGCGCCGCCAAAGCAAGCAGCAACATTGTCGAGAACATTATCCACGTCGGCAAAGCAGCCTTTTTGTCGCCGCCAGCGTCTAAGAACGGGCGGGTGCGCGACGTCGATGCCGAGTCGGAGTCGTCTGGCACGATGTCATCGCCCCGCGCGTAGGCGACAGAGCCTGAAAAGCGTCGGCTGCTCGATTGTTGAAGGCGTAGTGTGTGTATTGTGTCTTGCGGGCGGAGGAAAGCTTGCTTGAAGCAACGGACACCAATGAAAAGGAAGACAAGGCCAAGATGGGGAGGGGAGGGGCTCTCTTGGTTGCATTCTTTTGTTATATTTTTTTTTCTTCCATATCCCTTTGTTTTGGTGACCTTTGTCTTGTGCATAAGAAAGGCTGTTTGCTCTAGTCTTTTGGGGAGGGCCAAACCCGTTCGAGTCATGCGTTGTTGTCTCTCCCGAGTTCCAAATGCTGTTCGTTTTTCTTGTTCCCTTGCGAGACTCTTTTCTTTGGCATTTTCACCGGAACAAGCCGGTTTGGCTGTCGTAATGACAAAGACAAAACAATTGGTTATAAAATCAAGGGCCTCATATACAATTGGAGAAAGAGGCGTTTTTGGCACACTGTTCTTTTTTTTATTTTTTATTTTTTTATTTTTTGTCTTGTATCTCTTTCCTCTCTACACCTTGGCTTTTTTTGAGTTCAAACGCATTTTCTTTCCCTTCTTTTTTGGTTTTCATTCATTGGCTTTTTCTCAGAGGGGCTTTGTCTTGCCTTGTTACCATTTTTATCTTTTTTTATGTTCTTCCTGCCTGCAGATGACAGCACAAAAACAGTAAATATCAAGGTATGACATTGACGGTTACGTCGGCTTACATAGTGCAACCGTAAGAGGCCTACGTTGCTTTTTTTTTATTGTGAATCTCAGCGGCATTTGTTTTGCTTCTTTGAAGTTCTGTCCTCCTCTTTCGCCAGATCTCTCGCCAGCTCTCTCGCCAGCTCTCTCGCCAGCCTTTTCACCAGCTCTCTCTGCTTGTTATATTTCTAATATCTGATAACATATACCCAATTTTCCCGCTGCATATGACCAGCCATCGTCTAAAGCATCGCCGTCCTCGTGCTCGCCCGATCCCCGTGTCATGGCTGGGCCTCCAGCTCGTCGGAGTCGGCATCCAGCACGCGGGCGCGCACCAGGCGCAGGGGCTCTACCGGGCGGTCTTCGCGGTCGGTGCGCACGAGCCCCATGCGGCGCAGCACGGACAGGCCGCTGCGCACCCGGCCAAAGATGGTGTGTTTGCCGTCGAGCCAAGGCGTGGGGGCCAGGGTCAGGAAGAACTGGCTACCGTTGGTGTTGGGCCCGGCGTTGGCCATGCTGAGAATGCCGGCGCCGGTGTGGCGCAGGGCCGGCGGGCGGGCATCGAGGCCTTCGTCTTCGAACTTGGCGCCGTAGATGGACTCGCCGCCGCGGCCGGTGCCCGTGGGGTCGCCGCCCTGGACCATAAAGTCGGGAATGACACGGTGGAAAATGGTGCCGTCATAGTAACCCCGGCTGGCCAGCGTGGCAAAGTTGCGGCAGGTCCGCGGCGCGTGGTCGGTGTAGAGCTCGACCACAATGGTGCCCTGGAAAAGAAGTGAGTAGAAGGGATGACGGTCGTGAAGTTGTCAAAGAAGGAATGCAAGAAGGGAATTGAAGAAACATCTACATGACGACAAAACAGCAAACAGCAACTCATAACAAATGAAAGCAACCACCTACCATGCTTGTATCGAGGGCGACGGCAGTCGTCATGGTGGACAGAGGGAACGGGCCAAAAGCTCAAAAGCTCGTACTCGGACGTGATTGAAAGTCGCGATAACTATGACGTCGTGCTCGTAGAAGTGCTCATATTCTCTTGAAAGACTCCGGGCTGGCTTCTTAGCTCTAAAGGTGAAAAGAATATATTGCGCGCACAATGGTACCGACGCGACTCAGAAATATGGTCTGGCGTCACTTGACTGTTTTCCTCTCTTGTCTTGTGCCTGGTCTGCTGCTGTCGTCAAAGCCAAAAAAGACCATTTTCTTATTGAGTGTAAAATTATGGAGTATGGATATTGTTAGGAAAAAGCACCATTGACCTATTATGGAATCACAAAGCATGCACCATTGACCTTCTGCGACAATAGTGCCTGCCTTCCCCTTTGGACTGACTGCTAAATAAGGGGCAGCTACGTTTGGCGGCTTATGTTAGGCGCCTAAAGGCAGGCCCAACTAAAATCTACGGTGTCATAAATACGTTAATACTCCGTATTTTAAGCAACATCCAGCCTCTGCACACCGACTGGGGGTTTCACTTCGCAAAGCCAAATCTCATCGCAGCTTTGTGGCACTCTTGTACGACGTACGAGAGTGTAGGCTTCAAGTTTTCGCGCGAGATCGCGTGTGCCCTAATTTGCGGGTTTCCGTTTGCTTTTTGTTTTTTTTTGCCCCCCAAGTTTCCTTTGCTCTTTTTCTCCCAAAGTGCTAGGCTGTCCTTTTTGATGAGTTTCTTCCACCAGCAAAATCGACAAACATCACTCTTCTCTCAGCTGGAACTACATGCATCCTCCTAGCAAATAACCTTTTTTTTCTCTTTGCTCTGTTTCTGTTGTCTGTCCACTTTCTTCTTTTGCATCAAGTTATCTTTCCGAGGACCTCATTTCTTTTGAGAACGGGAAATCAGACAAATGCAACACTTGGCTCGTTAAAACAAATCACCTAGCAATGGCCAGCAACTCTTCGGCCGTCGTGGCCATGGGCACGACCAACGTGACCAGCACGGCCTCGCCGCTGCAGAGGCCGCTGTCTTTGGCCGATCCGCTGTCGCTGGCGTACTTTGTCTATGAGCACCGCCACATCTTCTGGATCGAGACATGTCTGATTGCCTTCAGCCTGTCCATCATTTACGTGGGTGCTCATGGAGCTCTGCAACGGCCGCATTCGGCGGCGCCACGCCGGGACGAAGGAAAGGACGGCGACGAAGACGCTGACGGCGGCAAGGACGGGAAGGGGGACGGCGACGGCGACAAGGCCGGCAAGGATGGCAAAAACCGCCAGGCTCGCCACGCAACATGGCCGTCGTGGCCGTCGGGGTCGTCTGAGATTGCCAAGGAAGGCCTGAAAATGTCCGACGTCATTATGATTCCGTTTGGAGCGGCGTTTGCGCTGGTCGGCATGTACTATCTGCTGCAGTATCTGAAGGACCCAGATCTGCTGAGCCGTTTCCTGCGTGGCTACTCAGCCGTCGTCAGCGTCGCTAGCACCGGCAAGCTGCTCGGCGATGCTCTGCACGTGGTCACCTGCTTTGTTTTTCCCAGCGTGTGGGCCGATGGCGAGCCTGGTCCTGTGGCGGCAACGGCCACGCCAAGCGCATCAACCACATCAGCCGCGTCAACCACTCCAAACACGTCAACTACGTCAACCACGCCAACAACAACGACAGGAGGTCTGCGGCTGTTCCGCATCAATCCGGCACGCCAATGCCAAGAGTGGCGGCTGGTGTCCCCGTCCAGCACTGGTGATGACGAGGGAGACAACGCCGTGGAAGACGCAGCAACTGGAGCGGCTGGGCCAGCTGCAGCAGGCCCAACAGACGCGGACAGCGGCTGGATCACGGACGAGTCCAGGCTATCGCCGTTCCCCGACATGCTGGCAGATTTGCTGGCCCGATCTCCAGCGGAAGCCCGCACGGCCTGGACAGTGCGCCGGCTTCTGCGCGGAGAGTGGTCGGTGCGCGTGGCCGTGGGTGGCTTTGGCAAAGACGGCAACGGTGGCAAAGGCGAACTGGGCGGCATCACCGCGAGCAGCGTTGTGGGATACCTCCTGGGTCTGGGCGTGGCCGCTGCCTACCACTTTCTGGACAGCAGCAGCGCCCTGGTCTCGACCACGCTCAACAACCTGATCAGCCTGGGCATGTGTTACGGGGCTCTGACTCTAATTTCGTGCACCTCGTTTGGCATTGGCTCGCTGCTGCTCATGGGTCTTTTTGTTTACGACATTGTCATGGTGTTTTATACGTGAGTTTTCAGAGGCCCTTTTTTCCGGTTTCGATATCTTTTCTCTTCCCTCTTGTCTGACACCCAGCAGTCCCTTCATGGTCACGGTTGCCACGAAGCTCGATGCACCCATCAAGCTGGTTGTCAAATCTGGCGGCCGGTCCAGCCTGCTCGGCCTGGGCGACATTGTGGTTCCCGGCATCTACATCTGCCTGTGTCTGCGCTACGATCTGCACCGCTTCTACCAGCGCCAGATTCAGCACGTGCCCACTCTGCTCGAGACGGAGGTCGAAGCAGGGCCACCGACCGCGTTGCCGTCGTCGCAGAGCCTCGACGGTGTTTCGTCTCCACCGCCGCCTTCTACATCCTCCACCACGCCAGGAACTGCAAAGGCCAAGACCGAGACAAAGACCGAGACAAAGATGCGCCAAGTCAAGGCCCGTTTTGTCGACCCGCAAGGCCGTCTGGGCGACGCCTACTGGACGTACCAAGCACGCCGGCGTTTTGGCGTGCCGCAGCCGACGCCGGGTCTGCGGGCTGCCGCTTTCCCCAAGCCGTGCTTTTCCGTGTCCATGGCCGCCTACATGGCCGGCATTATGATGGCGCTGGGCGCCATGCTGATCACGCAACGCGGCCAGCCGGCGCTGCTGTACCTGGTGCCGTGCATTGTGCTGTCCACCTGGGGCTGGGGCTTGTGGGCCGGCGAGCTCGGCGAAATGCTGGCCTACACGGAGGACGGGACGACTGATGTCAAGGACGTCGTCGTCGAGGTCGGGGCAGACGGAAAGCCGCTTAACAAGGAGGGGCCGTCTGGGCCGTCGGCAGACGAGGCGGAGAAGAAGGAGGGCAAGGGCGATGGGAAGCCGGACGAGACAGAGGAGGACAAGAAAGAGGAGCAGGCCCAGGAGAAGGAGAATGGAGAGACGCAAGACAAGGAGGCGACGGAGGACATTGACGATGGGCCCGACGTGTTTTTGTTTGCCATTCGGGCACCCCGCAGAGCGGAAGCTGATGCCTTCGACTACTGAAACAGGGTGCTGCTGAGGCAGGCGTTGAGATAGACTGGATGCGCGATAGGTAACACAATGACTCAATGGAACGGATTCTAATGCTTGGCTGAATTTGCAGGGTATCAACAAAATGGCGTGATCGCATTCTGTTGTCCTACGTCGCCCTGCTCCTTCCCTCACTCCCCCCCCATCAGGGTCCCCATCATGTCCGGTGACTAAGCAGGCGGAATGCGTCAGAAGCCCAAAGCCCAGCCTCGCAGCACGGAAAAGGCAACCGTCACTGATCTCTCCTTCCTCATCCCTTCCCTATGTCTTAGTTCTCCTTTTTCTTCACCAGTGCTGTCGATTTTCTGTGCGTCCAGAGGACTTTTTCTTTTTTTTTACTTTTCTTTTTCTTCCTCTTCTTACGAGTACTTCAATTTCTGTCATTCTCTTTTTATGTTGTGCATTTGGCTCCAAATGCCGTTCCATGGTCTCTCCCTTCTACTTTTCTAGTCTTCAGACGAATTCTTCCATTTCTGTATTCCTGAAATTTCCATTCTTGATTCTCTTTGTCTGTTGTTGCTGAGCAACAAGTTCTGCCAAGCCTACCTGTTTCTGGGCTTAAGACATCTAGCAACAGTGCCGGCCCACTCAGTCGACCCGGGAAGGAAGTCTTAAGAATGGCAACGTCTTCAGGAGTGTACAGTTCAGACTATAGTCCGCCCAAGCTGGTCCAGTGGCTTTTGGACACGCGGGATCTCTGGCCCGAAGCTGAAAAGACGCATCAGTTAGCTCAAGTGGTGAGTGAAGGGGAGTGGAGATAAGCTGAGTGTGTGTATGTGTGTTGGAGAGAGAAAGAGACAGAGAGAGAGAGGAGAGAGAGAGAGGGGGGAGAGAGAGGGAGAGAGAGGAGAGAGAGAGAGAGAGGAGAGAGAGAGAAGTTGACGGTGTCCTTGAAAATAAGGAAGAGAGAGAGAAACGTCAGACTGACAGTTACAGGCTGAAGGACCTCTAGGGGTGCTAACGGCGGCTGAGCGAGAAGGCGTGCTCAAGTATTTTCACGTGCGAGACGCCAAGGTGGCGCTGGGGTCGCATCTGCTGAAGCGGGCAGTGATTTGCCGGTTTGCGGGGGTGGCGTGGGCTGACGCGCAGTGGACGCGGAACGAGCACGGCAAGCCGCAGTACGTGGACCCGGCGACGAAGACGCAGCCGGTGGCGTTCAACATCAGCCACCAGGCGGGCATAGTGGTGCTGGTGGCCGTGCACAGCGGGCAGCGCATGGGCAACGAGGCGCCTGGCAGCCCGGCTATGGGGGAGAGCCAGCAGCCGATCCCAGACGTTGGCGGGCTGATTGATGTGGGCGTGGACATTGTGTCGCCGGCCGAGCGCCGCAGCCGCGACCACCACATGGTGGCTGACGAGGGCGGCTGGCCGCACTTTGTCGACGTGCACGCCGACGCGTTTGCGCCAGGCGAGGTGCAGTACCTCAAGACCCACGTGCTCAGCGCCGTGCAGCGTGGGCTGGTGTCCCGTCAGCTGCCGGCCCGTCGGGCCAGCGCGGCGGCGGCGGCGGCAGCGGCAGCAGCCACGCCGGACCTGACGTCCGATCCGTCGTCGTCGACGCGGCTGTTTTCGACGTCTGTGATGCCGTCCACCATGATGATACCACCGTCCATGGCCGGCGGCAGCGGACGACGATCCTCGACATCCCGGGCCTCGTCGTCGTCGTCCATGGCGCCGTCGCCCCACGACCTGCCGCCCGACGAGCTGCTCGACCTCAAGCTGCGATGCTTCTACACGCTGTGGTGCCAGCGCGAGGCCTTCATCAAGATGACGGGTGAGGCGCTGCTGGCCGACTGGCTGGCCGAGCTGGAGTTCCGCCGTTTCCGCCCGCCGCCGCGCCTGACACCGCCCTGTGCGCCGTTGCTGCTGCAGAGCGACCTGCACCAGGACCCGGCTGCTACCGTCACGCGCCACGACATTGTCTTCCGCGGCCGCCCCGTCGACGACGTCAACATGTGCATGCGTGCTCTCGGCGAGGACTTTATGGTGTGCACGGCCGTGCGCTCCCCCAAGCTCGGCAAGGCCGTGGCCTTTGGCCTGGACCTGCTGGCTCCCTTTGAGATCATCGACCTCAGCCTGCTCCTCAATTATGCCTATTCATCCCAGAGGCTGGACCATGCCAAGTCCCGCTAATATATCGGGAGGCCGCTTGTTGATGGAGTTTCTTTCTTTCTTTCTTTCTCTTTTTTTTTTTAAAGCTTGAGGTTCTTTTTCTCTGATCTTTTTATTTTTCCTCTCTCTTTTCTTCTAACTTTGCTTTTCTTCTCAACTCTTCTCTTTCTTTTCTCCCCTCTCTTCTCTTCTTACATTTGTCTTTTTATTTTCCTTTTTATTTTCTTCTGCGTTTTTTTCGGCACAACGCCAAACTACCACAGTTACTGCATTGTGAACGGGACTCATGATACGATGGAATGGCTTACGGGGCACATGTTGCTAGTTTCAAAAGATCGGTGCGTTTATGGAATGTTATGATATCTGAATATGCCGTCGGACTTTTGCCTTTTTCTATCTCGTTGGTGATAATCAGTGGATATGGTGTCAGTGGCTGTGCTGTACGGAGTACTGTCACAAAAAGTCCGTCGTAGGCCATGAACTCGGAAATCACGGCATCGTTTACACGTTTACACCGTAAGGACGCGTGGCAACTTAACTCCCAGCTTCTATTCGTAGTCCAGAGGCCTTCTTTGCACCTTATATCCATACTCGTATTCTTTAGCAGTGTTTGCGCTAGTCCACATCCGGGTAGGACCTGTAACTGTAACAAGATGCTTACGAGTACAAGTACGATATGTATAAGCACTCAAAACCCGAAGGGCTGAGTGCTTCGCCAGCTGGCAAGCTAACCTAAGGCCTTTTGCCAACAGCGCTTAACGGCCCAGTGCGACGTCATGTAATCCTATCCAATCGCAGCTGGCTGTCCTCTACGCTTTCTCTCTTTATTTTTCTGGCCTTTTGGTGACCCCCAACCGGTTTTTTGTTTGCATCATCGTCCAATCCGTTCCATTCTACACCCACCACCGTTCAGACCAACAGAAAACATAGCAAAGCGCCCAAAAACCTGAAAGCAAAAAAGGCCCAGTGCCGATGGTGGCTGCTCTTGTTTCGATCGAGACTGGTCGATCCGAATTGAACCTTGTTCCCAATTTGTGACCAGTTTGTCATCCCATTTTCATCTCCTTTTATTTCTTTTTTACTATTTCTCATTCCCTGCCAGGTTCAACGTTGCATTACCTGTCGATTTGGGAAGCTTTTCTGTTCTTTTTTTTTTTCCTTTTTACTTTTCCCAGACGCCCAAGACACCTTCTTCTTCCCTTTTTTTGGCTCCCCTTATCCTCTGCTTCGTTTCCTTTTCTTTTCCTTTTTTTTTCCCGCAATTCCTGTCGACTAGAAGCTTGAAAAGCTCCAGGTGGAGCGGAGCTTCCCCCCCGATCTCTTTTTCGTTGCAAGCAACAAACGTGTCACCATGTCTGATACAGGTGAAAGGTGAGATGCATCCCCTGGGTCCATGCTGGCAAACTGGTCCGGGACTAACCCACGACCGCAGTCACCACAGACGAACGAAGAGCACGGCGTTGTCCATTCTGCGACGGAAAGACCGCAGTGGCGGCAGCGGCAGCGGCGGCGGCGGCGGCGGCGGCGACAGTGCAAGCGTTGGAGCGGGCGGCGAAGACGAGGCGGCATCGGAGGACGGCTCGCTGGCACGGGTGAACACGACAGCATCGTCGTCGACGGCGGCGATATCGAGGGTTCCGTCGTACATGGCTTATCAGCAGCAGCAGCAGCAGCCGCCGCAGCAGACGCCGCCGTCGATGCGGACACACGTGACTCGACTGCCGGGCGGCGGCGGCACGTCGATTTCCAGCCCGCGAGCGGGCAGTGGCAGCGTGTCGGCACCTGCATCGGCCCTGGCGCTGGCATCGGCAGCGGCGGCGGCAGCAGCGGGAGGGGGCAGCGGCGGCGGCGGCGGCCTCTACGACAAGAGCCACAGCTCGCTGGAGCAGTCGGTGCGCAAGTTCCGCATTGTGGAAGCGCTGCGGAACGGCGACACGGCGTCGATTTCGAAGATTCTGCGCGATGGCAGCAGCAGCAGCAGCATCTCGGCAGCAGCCGCCGCAGCAGCAGACGGCAACAACCCGCGGGCCAGCGTGTCGTCTGTGACGACGACGACGACGGCGGCGACAACAGCGGCCGGGGGCGCGGCAGCGGGCAGCTGGCTGGACGACACGACGATTCTGCACCTGGCGATCCAGTGTGCGGAGTTTCCGGTGGTGGAGTACGTGCTGTCGGAGGGCACGGCGGCGGGGGCGATCGACATCAACGCGCGCGACAAGGACGGCAACACGGCGCTGCACGTGGCGGCGGCGCAGGGGCGGACGCAGGTGGTGCGGCTGCTGCTGGAGCAGAAGGACATCAACGACGCGGTGGCGAATGCGCAGGGGCGGCTGCCGCTGGACGTGGCGCGCAACCCGGAGATCTTCCAGCTGCTGCAGCTGTCGCGCACGCTGTTTGCGGAGACCAAGGTGCGGGAGGTGCAGGAGCTGATTGTGCGGGGCGACTACAAGACGCTGGCGCACGTGCTGGAGGAGCCGCGGCTCAAGACGGTGCTGGACATCAACAGCACCGAGTTTGCGTCGGACCCGGTCACGGTGCAGACGGGCGGCACGCTGCTGCACGAGGCGGCGCGGCGCCGCAACTCGCAGCTGATCCAGGTGCTGCTGCTGCACGGCGCCGACCCCTTCCGGCGCGACCGCAAGGGCAAGCTGCCGCAGGACGTGACCAAGGACGACGTGACGCGCGCCATGCTCAAGCGGTCGCCGGCCGCCGTGGCGGCGCAGCGCGGCATCCAGGAAAAGGCCGTGCTGGGCGCCGCCGCCCAGGGCGGCATGGCCTACAGCACCAGCAGCCTGGGGCTGGGCGGTGGCGTGGGCGGCGGCAGTGGCAGCGTGAACGGCGGCAGCGGCGTCGGTGGCGGCGGCGTCGGCGGCGGTGTGGGCGGCGTCGGCGGCGGCAGCAGCCTCGGCGGTTTGGGCAGCGTGGGCGGCGTGGGCGGCGGGCTGCTGATGGATCCGCTGGCGGGCCGCGAGGCGCGCGAGATGAAGGGCTACCTGAAAAAGTGGACCAACTACCGCAAGGGCTACCAGCTGCGGTGGTTTGTGCTGGAGGACGGGGTGCTGAGCTACTACAAGCACCAGGACGATGCCGGGTCGGCGTGCCGCGGGGCCATCAACATGCGCATTGCCAAGCTGCACATGAGCGCGGACGAGAAGACCAAGTTTGAGATCATCGGCAAGTCGTCGGTCAAGTACACGCTCAAGGCCAACCACGAGGTCGAGGCCAAGCGCTGGTTCTGGGCCCTCAACAACTCCATCCAGTGGACCAAGGACCAGGCCAAGGAGGAGGAGCGCCAGCGCGCCCGCAGTGCTGAGCTGCTGCGCCAGGCCAAGGCCGAGCACCTGCAGGCGCCGCTGAGCCACCAGAGCCACCAGAGCCACCAGAGCCACCAGCACCACCCGCACCACCCGCACCAGCACCAGCACCACTCGCAGGGCACGTCCATCAACGACGCGCCGAGCGAGAGTGCAAGCCTGGCCGATGCAGCCGCCGCCGCCGCAGGAGCAGCGGGCCGACGCAACAGCGGCCAGC
This sequence comes from Raffaelea deltoideospora, assembly GCA_019925385.1. NCBI lineage: Eukaryota > Fungi > Ascomycota > Sordariomycetes > Ophiostomatales > Ophiostomataceae > Raffaelea > Raffaelea deltoideospora. The sequence continues at coordinate 247,180 of JADHKP010000004.1, read as the reverse complement.
TGTCGCGCGTGCACACGTCCAAGTCGTCGACCAAGATGCCGGCGACGGCAAGCACGGTGGACAGCGTGGAGGACGACGGCGGAGACGAGTTTGCCGATGCCGAGACGGGTGTTGGCGGCGGCGGCGGCGGTGGCGGCACCGGAGGGCCGTCCGCGGCGGCAGCCAAGAGACGCGGTGGTGGTCTCGGTCGGGGCGGCGGCGGCGGCGGCGACGAGGCATACGAGGACGACGACGACGACGACGAGGGGCTGGACGGGGACGGGTCGAGCGGCGGCGGCGGCGGCGGGCAAGACGACCGCGACGTGCCGACGGCGACGCGGGATGCGTTCAACATCACGGCGCAGTCGGCCAAGCTGCAGCTGGAGACGATGGCGCAGGTGACGCAGGCGCTGATGGCGGAGGCGGCGCGCAACCCGGGGCTGACGCTGGCGGACACCAAGACGGCGGCGGCGCTGGGCACGTACGACGCGGCGATCCGGTCGCTGACGGGGCTGGTGGGCGATCTGATGCGGATCTCGCGCGACCGCGACGCCTTCTGGCAGTACCGGCTGGACCGCGAGGTGGAGATGCGGCAGATGTGGGAGGAGAGCATGGCGCAGGTGGCGCGCGAGCAGGAGGCGCTGGAGGCGCGCGTGGGCGAGGCCGAGGAGAAGAAGAAGACGGCCAAGCGGATCCTCAAGGAGGTCATTGACAGCGGCATGCTGGAGGCCGGGCGGCCCGTCAGCAGCAGTGCCGGCATCGGAGCGGCGGAGGGAGGTGCAGCCGGCGTGTTGGCGACGGACGAAGCAGTCTCGGGGGTGTCAGCGGCAGCGGCAGCGGCCGGCGTGGCAAGCAGCGCGACCACTCCCGACGGAACCGCGAAAGAGCCCCGGTCGCCGTCGCTCATCAACTCTCGCCGCCTGACTGTCATCGAGCAGGTGGCCGAGCTGTCGGACTCGGACTCGGAGGACGAGTTTTTTGACGCCGTCGACGCCGGCGAGGTGGCCGTGAAGCTGCCGTCGCGGCCAGCGCCAGGCAAGAGCGCCGAGCACGTTGCCCCCGCCGCCGCCGCCGCCGCCGCCGGCGACAACGACACATCCGCGGACGAGCAGACGGGAGGCCAGACCGAGACCGCGGGCAAAGCCGTGGTGGTGTCGTCGTCAGCGGCGGCATCGTCGTTGTCCTCGGGCGTCGACATCAGCAAGTCGTTCAAGGGCTACGAGAACGGCGTGCGCACGCGGCTCAAGCTTGACGCCGACAACCGGCCGAAGCTGTCTCTCTGGGTGAGTGTTTTTCCATTTTCTTTTCTGTGTTTTTTTCGATTCCCTCTTTTCTTTTCTTTCTTTTTCCGATTCCCTCTTTTCTTCTTTAGATCTTTTTTTTTCCCGACTTCCCCACTGACCAAACCAGAGCATCCTCAAGTCCATGGTGGGCAAGGACATGACCAAGATGACGCTGCCGGTGACGTTCAACGAGCCGACGTCGCTGCTGTACCGGTGCGGCGAGGACATGGAGTATGCAGACCTGCTGGACCTGGCGGCGGAGCGCACGGACTCGATCGAGCGGCTGATGTTTGTGGCGGCGTTTGCGGCCAGCGAGTATGCGTCGACGATTGGGCGGGTGGCCAAGCCGTTCAACCCGCTGCTGGGCGAGACGTTTGAGTATGTGCGGCCGGACAAGAACTACCGCTTCTTCATTGAGCAGGTCAGCCACCACCCGCCGGTGGGCGCGGCGTGGGCGGAGTCGCCGCGCTGGACGTACTACGGCGAGTCGCTGGTCAAGAGCAAGTTCTACGGCAAGTCGTTCGACATCAACCCGCTGGGGACGTGGTTTCTGCGCCTGCGGCGGCCCGACGGCAGCGGCGTCGAGGACCTGTACACGTGGAAGAAGGTGACGTCGTCGGTGGTCGGCATCATCACCGGCAATCCCACCGTCGACAACTACGGGCCCATGGAGATCAAAAACTGGACGACGGGCGAGGTGGCGCACCTGGACTTCAAGCCGCGCGGCTGGACCGCCGCCTCGGCCTATGTCATCTCCGGCAAGATCACCGATGCCAGCGGCCGCGTGCGCGTGTCGCTGGGCGGCCGCTGGAACTCGAAGCTGTACGCGCGGCTGACGCCGGGCTACCAGGCCACGGTGGCCGAGCTGTCAAGCGGCAGCGGCAGCGGCAGCGGGACGGGTGGCGGTGGCGGCGGCGGCGGCGAGGTGACGGCCACGGGCAGCAGCAACGGCGGCAACAGCCTGCGCGACCAGAACCAGGTGTATCTGATCTGGCAGGCCCACGAGCGGCCCACGGGCATCCCCTTCAACCTGACGCCGTTTGTGCTGACCTTCAACCACATCGACGAGCGGCTGCGGCCGTGGCTGGCGCCGACGGATTCGCGCCTGCGGCCAGACCAGCGCGCCATGGAGGAGGGCGAGTACGACTTTGCGGCGACGGAGAAGAACCGGCTGGAGCAGGCACAGCGCGCGCGCCGCCGCATCCGCGAGGCCCTGGGCGAAGAGTTTGCGCCCGCCTGGTTCGAGCGCGCCGTCTGCCCCGTCACCGGCGAGCCCTTCTGGCAGTTCACGGGCCGCTACTGGGACGCCCGCGACCGCGCCGGCCAGGGCGACCTCAGCGTGTGGGACGGCCTCGAGCCCATCTACGAGGACTGCAGCCCGGACTTTGCCAGCCGGTTCAAAGGCGGCGGCCGCCGGCTCGGCAGCAGCGATGCAAGCCCCAGCGCCAGCCGGGCCAGCACGGGACTCGAGGTTGGCGCAGGTCGCCAGTAGGGCAGCGGAATTCGCCGGCATCGGTCAAAGCGGAAAGGGAGGTAGGGGGTGGGGGTAGGAGGAGGGTGGGAGAGGAGAGGAGAGGGGATTGGGGGGGGGAGAGGGCGGGAGAGACGATGAGAAAGACGATGGGAGAGAGGCTGGAAGAGAGGCTGGGAGAGACAATAGGAGAGACAATGGGAGAGCGATGGGAGAGACAATGGAAAAAGAAGAGGGGAAAGGAGGGAAGAGGCGGACGAGGGTGAGACGTGGCGTGCGTATCTTTGATTCTTTTTTGATCATTCCTGTCTTCTCTCTGGCCATTCCTCCCCATACTTTACACTCGTTTTCAACTGCTTTCAACAGGATAGAAACAGCGAACAGCAAACATATACAGAGCAAACACGATTAGAAAAAAAACGACGACATATTCTGGATGGGACATTCTTCCAAATATCCTCACAGATCTGCTTGTGGACGAAAACTTTCGAAGCAGACTCCCAGTATGCCTCCCACCAAACGGGCAATTGTCATTTTCGTGGCGGGAAGCCCATTTCCGCCGCATTGTCCTCGCCCACTTTTCGTCTCTCTCTCGTTTTTCGTGTTTCCTAGTCTTTTTGGGGTTTCCGGCCGAAGCCAATGCACAAGGCGCATGAGCTGGCCGTCACGAGGGGCCGCTAAGAGCCCAAGAGGAAGCAGAGGACGAGAACAGGGCCGCAAGAGCGGGCGAGAAACAAGCGAATGCCCAATGACGGGCATGCAGCTCGAGTCCTGCTTTGTTGGGCTGGAACTGGCACGACGGGTTCTCGGGCTGTCTCTGTCTTTTCTCTCTCTCTTGGTTGCTCTATGGCGTATTACTCCGTTCTGTAGCTTTGACAGGACAAAGTCTGACAAGGATGGCTAGTCCAGAGGAAGGTATAGGAACACCCAACCGCTTGAGACCGGCCGAAGTTTTGTTTTGTTTTTTGTTTTTTATTTTTTTTTGTTCACGTCTACAGACAGACGCTGACACGGCTTTTCTCGCTTAATCCTCAATCTTGTGGTCAGTGGGAGAGAGAGAGGTGCTTACGGAGCATTACGATGCAAAGGACAGGACAAGATACGGGGCCAAAGAGAAACAAAAGAGGCAGAGCCGCTGTCTTTTCTCTTCCTCTGTCTGGGCACCAGCCTCTCTCTCCCAACGACTCCGCATACGGACTATTAATGCCCTCCACAATAATTGTCAATGAGTATTATTACTCGCAGTCAATCCCACACTATTGCCTCGAACCACAGCACCAGAAGAACGACTACCGAACTGGCGCATGCATCGTTGGCTCTTGTTTGGCTCCTGCGCTTGCCAACGCATCAAGCTGCCCATGTCACATCTGCTGCCAGCTGGCACTCTCGAGACGCGGGCGGGGATTGAGGGGGGGGGGGGGGGGGGGGGGGAGGGAGGGAGGGAGGGAGAAAGAATGCAGGCGGCGGGGGGAGGGAACGAATTCACCGCAGCGTACATATAAAAACCCCATGAAACA
>JADHKP010000004.1:197971-242920 GCA_019925385.1 Raffaelea deltoideospora | reverse complement strand
GCGCGGCCCGCCCCCAGAGCGCGAAGGAAGAATGCAGTAAGAATGCAGGAGGAGGGGGGAAGCTAAGTCTTCACCGCTTCGTTCAATGAAAAAGCCGATGCTACAAAAGGAAAATGAAGTTTGAAAAAATGGGAAAAAATAGACAAAAAAAAAAAATGAAACCATGCTGAACGAGGGAAAATAATTGCATACCATAGCCGCCACAAACCCTAGCCGCTGAGCCGGGCACGAAAACGGCACTGCCAGCTGCAGCAACCCCCATCGTGTGCAGTGACTGTTTTCTGGGAGCAGAAAATGCGTTGCGTCGGTTTTGCTCCTGGGACAAAACAAAACAAACCCAGAAAAGAAGAGGCTGCGGAAATCACAACGGAAAGCAGCAGGGAGCAACACACAAAAAGTCGAATAAAAAAAACACAGCTGTCCGCTCCAGTGGTTCCAGCTGTTTGGGCGGCAACTCATTTCCCGGTGTCTTACAGCTGATGGTGTGCGAGTGCGCCGTATTTTAAGCAAGCAATAATACGACTACGAGTCAATACATTGTCGCAGAACAATACAGGCATTAATACGAGTAATACTGCGCTATTATACCGTCCCAATAATACGTCGCAAAAATTCAAAAAGCCCTAGTGAGATACATACTTGGCAGATCCTTGACCTCACCAGACGGCAGCCAGCGCACGGGAGCGGGAGCCGCTTGCGAATGGCCCTTTCCTATCTCGGCCGGCCGCGCCCATTTGTGCAGAGCTGGAGAGCCTCTGTGCACAATCGCTCGCTCCTTCCTCCCTGGCCGGCCTCGGTCCCAAATAGGGCTTTCGTTCGAACGCACTCCGTGCTTCCGTACTCCGTCGTACCTGCTCACATAGAGACTCCAGCTGCGTAATACCGACCGTTCAGGCAAGTACGAGTACGGAGCAATGCGGTGTGTTAGTGCCCATAAAATGATAAAAAAACCTAGTGCTTTGTGCATTAGCACAAGTATGGCCAGTCGCCGCTGCCTTCAACAAAGCTGAATTGTGCGCCAGTTTGGAGTTTGGACAGGGGGCTGCTGGACCATGTGGGAAGGATCGAACTCTGTTGAGTACGCGAGTACGACGTACAAGTATCATTCAATATTGCCGTAATACCACCTATTATTACTTTAATTACTCTCCGTACTCCGTACTCCGTACATACGAGTACTCCGTACTCCGTACTCGTGTGCTGCTTCCTTGCCCTTGTTTCAACGGGAATTGAGGTACCAACCAGTTTTGGGCTCCCCCTTCCCGTCCTGTCAATTTATTACTGTACGTTGTACTGTAATAATACATACTCCGTACCTTTTTTTTTTTTTTTACAATTGGCCTTGCGACGCGTTTTTCTTACATTTTTTTCCTTTTTTCTTTTTGTCTTCCTTTTCGGTGTCTCTCTGATTCGTTTTTCTGACTCTTTTTCTCTCGTGTCGTGTCGTCAATATATCAATTGCCTCGGCGACTCGCCACGAGTGCCATTGTGACTAGAGCAATTCTTCCTCGACTTCTACGAGTAAAACTGCATCGCCTTCTCGTTCTCGATCTCTCGGGCATTGCTTTCTTTTTTCTGTCAGACTCTCGGCGCGCATTCCATCGACCACTCGGCCCGGAGCAGATCTTTCAATCTTTCTTTTCTCAACTAGGTTGTACACGCCCCCAAAACCGACCTTCCTACTACTAATTCGCTCCAATTCCCTCATTCCTTTCTCTCTCTACGCCAATCCCCGACTTCCGTCCATCATACCCGTTCGCGGCACCGTTGAATCGGGAAGAGGAAAAATAGAAAAGACCGGAGAAAGGTTGGCGGCGTTAAGCCCATCAAACAGGCGCGCCCCGTTCCGCTTCCCCACGTGAATCGGCCGGCCCACCTAGGGAATGCTACAAGTGCTTGGAACAAAGCAACAGCTCGTCAAGCTCTGATGCCAATTGCGCCCATACGAGCATAGACATTGTTGGCCAAAAGAAGGACAAGCATAGACTGCAACGGGCGCGCGAAACATCGAAAGGCGAGACTCGGCCGTGAGATTACGCAAATCGACCACACTTGAACCTATCGACAAAACCAAGACCAAACCTCGAGCTCTCGATATCACAAAAAAGCAAAAGCCGCCCCACAAAGACGACAGACGACAACATTCGTACCTTTGAGCGCGTCGAGCCCACGCACGTCCACTCTCTAATTCCTTACCGAGCTCAGAAAGAGGGCTATGTTTGCGCGCCCCCGTAAACGACGCTTCTCTGACCTGCACTGTCCCATTTAGCCAAATAGACCAATTTACTGGCCTGGACCCTCGTCGCACACGGCTGCTGGCTTTGGGTGGAGGGGGGAGGCGGGGGGAGGAAGAAGAAGCGAAGAAACACAGCCCAACGGCGGCGGCTGGCGGCCTGCTTGTTGTGGCGGCAGCAAGATCAGCCGTGAAAAAAAAAGAAGAAGAAAAATACAGAAAAAAAAGTTGTGCTTTGTGTCACTTGTATGTGGATGGGCGAGCCGAAGCAAGGAGGCCGGCAACCTTGGTAAGTAACAACAAGAAATATCAGACATCAGGCCTCAGATCTGCGAAAAATCAGCAAAGTCATCAAAGTCAACAAAGTCAGCGAAACCAGCCAGAGGCAGCACAGCTCATGAGAGAGCTGCTTTTCACGGCGATAAAAACTGGCAAACAACTCTCATTGACTCAACTCCCAAAACACCAATTCATCTTGCCTTTCCTTGTACCAAAAAAAAAAAAGACTGCGACTGACTGGCCCGAAGATTCACTTTTGCGATTTACATATCCTTTCTTCATTACCCCGAAAAAAACAATAATACAAGACCATCCTTGAACTCTCCATTCGACGCGCTTTTGGCTGGCATAAGTACGGAGTGGGGAGCAGCTTTCCCATCAATCACTTTTCGGTTGCTTCAACCAAATAAGGTATATATATATAATATATATACAACACAGGTGCACCCAGAGTTCGTGCGCTTCACCGCGACTTTGCCTGCTTGTCGAAGAAAATACGACGCCCAGTTCTCGTCAGACCAAAAAACCTCAGAAGCTCTCAAGGCCAGACCAGCCTATAGCGAGCTGCCAATTCCCCCCCACCCACACCTGGATTTCTGGCCCCTTTCCGCCAATTACAGCCAATTGCACCCAGTCGCACCCAATCGATCCCCTACAAACACCCCCCTGTAGAGCTATCCGCTCACTGGCCTCCCCGCCACCTCTGCCCAGCCTCCCCAATTATTTTTTTGTTCAATGACGCCAAGTTTCCGTACCTCTCACATTCACTCACAACCTCTTCCTCGGGCCTCTTTGTCTTGCAAACTACACGTCCTTGCCCGAGGTTGCCTCCTAATTTTAAAGTGGTATGTCTTTTTCTCGTCTTTTTTTTTGTCATTTGCCGTCAATAGCTAGGACAGTATCACGTTCTACATTCCTTACCACATCTTTATTTTTACGGACTACTGTTACCAAAAACTTACGCTGGTGTCATCAGCAAGCTCCTCGAACTAAACTGCAGACGAGTACACGCACAAAGAGGCATGTAAGTAATACGAAGAGCAGCTTTTTTTCTTTTGTTCCTCCCAGGGACACAAGAAGGAAGACAAACGCTAGAAGAGAAAAGATTGAGGCGGAAAAAGAAAAGAGAAAAATCAGTTATCTGCTCAAAATCCCATCAACCACCCCAACATCAAGCGAGATGTCTAACCACTAACTTTTTCTGTGCAGAGTCTGTCTGTAACGTGCTCTCAGACTGATTTTTCCCTCTTTTCTCATTCCTGCCCTCTTTTCACACCCGGAAACTTGCGTACCCTTACCTTTTTACTCTTCTCTTCTTGACGTCTTCGTCCTCAAGACCCAATCTACCGCAGCACTCTCTGCGGTGACCTCGCCACCTTGTCGGCTCACGCACCAGCTTCGTCCGGTGCTGAGATCGGAAATCAGGCCGCATTGAATCCCCACGTCCCCCCTTCTTCTCACGACCGTTACGACCGTTACGACCAACTAGCCTCCTCCTCCCCGCGCCAGCAGCGCCCGCTGCAGCAGCACTCTCGCCAGCACTCTCTCACGCCCCTCGACACGCCTGACTCCGACGTCAAGTCAACCTCGTCTTCACAACGTGTTCTGCGCCGGACTCCCCGCTTTGTTGCCACGCCTTCTCCCAGACCGCTCCGGCCCCAAGCACCGCTTGGCACTGGTAGCCCTGCTCAAAAATCCTCGCCGCCAAGGAGAACTCACCTTGCCGCTGTCTCCACTGGCATAAGCCCTCAGTCGTCTTTTGTTGCCTCTCGCCCCGCGGACAAGCCATCTGCCGTTGTCCAGCACATCGACCCTCAACCGCGTCAGCCGGCCCCTCCTCGAGCACATGTTGAGCCTCGTCCCGTTCAGCAGCTTTCTCAAATTTTAAGCGACGACGACGAGGAGGAGGAGGAAGACGACGACGACGACGACGGGGACGCCAACGTTAAAAAAAGGGAACAAACAAAACGGCAATCGCCTCCGGCTACTACCGGCCGTGACAAGTCGGCTGTCCATCGTGCAGTTCGGGTCTCGAAGCGCACGCACAACGCCATCCTCTTTGCCCTTGAAGGACTGACACGCCCCTTTCCTCTCTCGCCGGACTACGACGAAGAGAACGCGGTGATGGCCGACCTTCTTGGCGAGGGCGGAGATTCGCCACCCTCCAATGGCAATGGCAATGGCATTCCGACATCGCGCCCACCAGTGATCCCTCCAGCTCAGAGCAGTTCACCGCGCGCAAACGTTCGCGGTCCTAGGATAATTATGCAAGAACGAGCCGAGCGGGAGGCTAGACGAGCCGAGCGGGAGCGCTTAGAGAGAGCACAGGCTGAGCAAGAAGCACGTGTTTTGGCTGAGCAGAGGCGTCAAGCAGCAGACCAAGAGCGTGTTGCTGCTGCTGCTGTTGCTGCGGCTGCTGCTGGCGCGGCTGGCGCTGCAGGCACTGGCCTTGCGTCAGGCACTGCATCTGCCACTCGGCCACCACCAGGCTCGGCTGCGGCACCCACTGCCTTGCAAAGCTCGTTCCAATCGAGCGATCCTGCCGCTGTTCGGCGACAACAGCGTGCAGAGCGTACAGCTGCTGCCCTCGGGACCTCGCTGCCGCCTCAAGGCATGCCATCTCAGCCCCCCCCACACCCACCACCAATACCTCGGCCACAACAGGCACAGCAACAAGCGCAACAACAGCCACAACGGCCAAGTCGTCTTCCTGCAGCATCGCAAGCTCCCCTGCCGTCTGCTAACACAGCAGCCTCGATGCCACCACAAGCGCCGCCGCCAATTGGTGCCCCACCGCCAATACCTCAGTCTGGACGGGGAGGAATGGGTACTGGCGCTGCCACGGGGGGCGATCCAACCAACGCTGCTGCAGGTGCTGCAGGTGCTGCAGGTGCTGCGTCAAGTGCACCTGACCCGGGCAGCTCGTCTGCAGCTGGCGCAGGGGGGAGGCCCAAGACATCGTTCCCACACGCGTTTGAGCGGTGGGAGGCTTTGTCTGCACACTGGGAAGGCCTGACAAGCTTCTGGATCCGTCAGTTGCAGCAGCGGTCGGAAGAAATTGACCGAGATCCGCTGTCGCGCCAGCTAGCTCGCCAAGTAACGGATTTGTCGGCTGCGGGCGCCAACCTCTTCCATGCCGTGGTCGAGCTCCAGCGGTTGCGGGCCAGTTCGGAACGCAAGTTTCAGCGCTGGTTTTTCGAGATGCGCAGCGCCATGGAGCACCACACGGAGGTGCAGGCGATGCTGGAGCGAGCGCTGGAGGAAGAGCGACGCGGCCGGGCGGAGGCAATCCGTGAAGCAGTGGAGAATGAGCGGACCACCTCAAAAACCCAGAAACAGCTGGCGGAGATGCGGAAAGAACTGCTCATTTCCAGAGACGAGGCGCGGCGGGCGTGGGAAGAGCTTGGGCGCCGCGAGCAGTTAGAGCGCGACCGCCTCATATCGTTGCAAGAAGGACTGCCGACGGTTGTCGGAGGCGTGCAGGTGGTGCCCATGTTGCCAGGCCCGCCGACACGACCTCGCGCCAGCAGCGCAGCCAGCTCAGAGCCGCCGCCATCCATGCAACCGCCACCGTCAGCATCCACGACACAGCAGCAAATGCTGTCTCAGGCCCAGCAACAGCAGCAGCAACAGCAGCAGCAGCAACAGCAACAGCAGTCAACCCGAACTCAACAAGCATCTTCTCAGCCATCTCAGCAAGCCTCAGCAAGCCAGTCTGGTGCTGGCAGCACAGCCGGGCCAGGCAGTGTAGAAAGCGGCAGCGGATACTTTCAGCAGCCAGCAGGCACAGAGCATGAACGCAGTAGCGGCGCTGGGGCGGAAGCGGGATCGGTCGAAGGTAAGCCAAGCCCCTGCAGAAGGCTGAGCGCCAGAAAGCGTCGACTATTGACGGTGTGGCTAACATGTAGAATTTGCAGAAGAAGAACTTCGCTATGGCGCGCCCACGGAGCTCGCAGCAGCACGATCGCAATACCCGCCGTCATCGTCGCAGCAGCACTACTATGGACCGCAGCCACCGGCAGATTATTCGGGACAGGGCTATGCAGCGCCCGGCTGGGAGACAATGCCGCGGCACCATCACCCGACTCGGCTGAGCGACGTGATCGAGGAAGAAGATGAGCGCAGTCGCACTTCGACCAGCCATGTCAGCCGCGGCTGATGTGAAGTTTGAAGTTTGAGTGTTGGCGCTCAGAACGTTAAAAAAGTCGCCTCGGATGTCGTCGAATACCGCCGAGCCCCTATTGGCGTGCCTTGATCTTTCGATGTTGCAACAGTCGACCTGCCCACCGCTGACCTGTCTTATTCCCCTCTCCCTCATGTCCGTTCGCATTTGTTTTTGGTTTTTTGGTCTCTTGCCCAACAACTTTCCGATTTTCTTGAATCTTTGCCAACCCAGGCGGCGACGGGGATGCCCCGATACCAACCCGCTATACCTCATCTCTGTTCTCGCTGCATAGCATAGCATTCGGCGCTTGTAAGGTCCCAAGGGATTAATGATGCGGAAGAGATTGCGAGAGTACATCTCTTCTGGCTGATGATGACTGGATTTGTTTCTGTTCTGTCCAATCTGTTTCTCGTGTTTCCCTTTTGTCATGTTTCGGGCTGGAGATATAAGGAGAGCAAAGAAAGGCTAGAGAGGGTGAGCAGCAGCAGTTGGCAGCCACGTTGGCACTTACTTCGATTCTTTGTCAACTAGGTTATGGGTTTGGTTTCCCGCTCTCTCTGTCTGTCTCTCTGAAGCTCTTGGTAATGGTTTTTTGTCTTGACAGCATGTTTCGTCTTGACAGCAAACTTTTTCTTATGTTTCTGGCTCCTTTTTTTTTTTTTTTTCTTTTCATGTCTCCTCTTTCCGTTGTGGCCCAACTTAATTCGAATGCACAGCCTGGCCTTGATTTTTTTTAGCCTTTTCTTTTCGTTTTTTTCTGGCACTGCCATACTAGGAGGCGTCTTTGACAAAGGGCAAAGGCGCGGAAAGGATGTGCGAAGATTTTTTTTTTTCTACCGGAAGACCGCTTGACATAGGAGAAGAAAGAGACATAGATATGTTAGAAACATATAGCATCTGGCCATGAGAATTGCATTTCGTCGTGTCGTAAGTTGGCATGGAATGAGAGAGAGAGAGCTTGTCCGTATGTCGGTAGAGGAGAGAAGAAGTCCAATAGCATAGAGCATGACGGTAGATAATGGATGATGAGGAAGAGGAAGAAGAAATGAATGTGGTAACTGGCACCTTCCCATCTTTCGCCGGGGTTCTTGCCGTATAAATGTTGGAAGGCCGCTGATCCAGCCCGAAACAGGGAGGAGGGGTCCCATGGCCACACCTGGAGGAATGAGCAATGGTTACTGGAGAGCGCCGCCACAGAAGGGAATGCAAACAGTTCACTTTAGCTGTCTAGCTTTTAGTGGGGAAAGGGGGGGATTCCCCTACACGAAGAGATGGGCACAGGAGTACGTACGTACTCTTACAATTGAGTATGGAAATGCCACTCCAGGGGAGCGTCGAGAAAACGGCCAGCCATTGGCGAAGAAGTAATATGGGATCAAAAGGGGTTGCGGACAACGGAGCATTAGTGGCCCAAGGTCGGAGTATTAATACAGTGTGCAATGGCACGGATTGTCTCTTGCACTGTTATCTTACGGTGATTGCCGGATATCGTTACTTTTGTAGTCTGGAAACAAGGCCCGCCAACCAGTGTCGCAACACTTGGACAGGACCATTGTACACAGCCGTCTCTCTGATCCCTTCTTTTTCTTTTTTTTGGCGTATCCGTTTCCTTGTGTCTACTCCTTCTTTCTTTCGAGAGAGACAAGAAAAAGAGTCGGCTGGCTGGCTGTTTGGCTACATGGTTAGCCGGAGCAAGAGGCGATAAGCGGGACAGCCTTTGCGAGCGGGACTCGGGCGCGCGCCATGTTGAGGACTGCCGCCGGGACGGCAGTCGAGGCGACAGCTCGGCGAAGAGGCCTTTTGGGGGCCGTCTGGACCGGGTGCGCGGCTGGTGGGGGCGGTGGTTGTCGCAGCGGCGGCCGGTTCGGCGGCTTCAGCCGAAGCTGTGGCAGCGAGGCGCTTTCTGGTGGCAGACAGCAGCAGCAGCAGCAGCAGCAGCAGTCGTGGCCGCGGCGGAAGCAGTGGCAGCAATGGCAGCGGCGGCAGCTGCGCGTGTTCAGCAGTGCGTCGGGCAGTGCAAGCGCAGGCGGAACGGGTTCGTGGAGGCAGCCCGGAGTTGCGACGTTTGCGTTTGCCTTTGACATTGACGGGGTGCTGCTGCGGGTGCGCGAGGCGATTCCGGGCGCGGCCGAGGCGCTGCGGTATCTGCATGCGCACGGTGTGCCGTTCATTTTGCTGACCAACGGCGGCGGGCGGCCGGAGGCGGAGCGGGTGGCTGATTTGCAGCAGCGGCTGGGGCTGCCGGACCTGGCCGGGGCCGACGGGACTGCCGGAGCCTCCGGAGCCGACGGCGATGCTGCGGAGCTGCGTCCGCGACACGTGCCGCCGCCGATTCTGTCGACGGCCAACTTTGTGCAGTCGCACACGCCGTTCCAGCAGCTGGTGGACGACGTGCGCGGGCTGGACCACCACCAGGGCAACACGGAGGGCAGCCGGGCAACGTCGGAGGCGCTCGCCGCCGTCGCCGCCACTACCGACGACGACAACGGCGCCCTGCGCGACCAGACCATTCTGGTGACGGGCTCGAATGCAGCGCGCGCGCGTCGCGTGGCCGAGGGCTACGGCTTCCGCAGCGTGGTGACGCCGGCCGACCTGCTGGCCGCCTATCCGGCGCTCTGGCCGTTCGACCCCCTAATGGCCTCCGTCTACGCCGACACGGCGCGTCCGCTGCCCAAGCCGCTGCTGCTGGAAGGCGGCAAGCTGCCGCCGCACCCGTCGCCGTCTCCGCCGTCCGCCGACGAGTACCTGCGCATCGCTGCCGCCTTCGTCTTCGACGACCCGCGCGACTGGGCCCTCGACATCCAGCTCATGGTCGACCTGCTGCAGTCGCGCGACGGCTTTCTAGGCTCATTCGCCCCCCCGCCAGCTGCTGCCGACGCCAACAGTGCCTCTAGCCCCTCCACACACAAAGGCACCCGCTTCTTCTTCTCCAACGCCGACCTGCTGTGGGCCACCACCTACCATCTGCCTCGCCTCGGCCAGGGCGCCTTTGCCGCCGCCCTCGCCGGCGTGTGGGCTCAGCTGGCCCCGGACCAGCCGCCCCTGGTGCCCAACCGCATCACCCTGCTGGGAAAGCCGCATCCGGCCACCTATCGCTTTGCCGAACGCGTTCTGCTGCGCCACCGCGACGCCCTGCTCCGAGACCCTCACGTGACATTATCGGCCAACAGCCACGACGCCGTCCACGACGCCGTCCACGACGCCGCCAACCACAGCAAGACGACTGCCCCCAAGCCACCACCCCCCCTGCGGACCGTCTACATGGTCGGCGACAACCCAGACAGCGACATCGCCGGCGCCAACCAGTTCCGCAGCCCCCACGACATCGACTGGTGCTCCGTGCTCGTCGGCACCGGCGTCTTCAACAAGGCCGCCCACGACGCCGCCGGCTCCGCCGCTCCGCCCCTGCGCCACCGCCCGCGCGTCATCGTCGACGACGTGCGGGCTGCGGTCCGCTGGGCGCTGCAGCGCGAAGGCTGGCCAGCCGAGCTGTGAGCCTCGAGGCGGAGCCGACGACCTGTCGGACAAGCCACTCGGACGCGTCCGAGGAATCCCAGGCACAATAGCTTTTGGACGAAGACGCAAGACACATAACCCATAGAATTTTTCTTATCACAGCGAGTCTCTCAATCACATAGACATATAAAGACCATTAGCTATTCCGTATGACTCAATGTCCCGAGGGGATCATATCCAAACTATTGTCCCCCTTGTCCATTTTCCGTTTCATCCTTCAGTCCATCCATTGGGCCATGATGCCTGTTTTGCCTTGTTTTGCCCTGTTGCGCCTGGTTTGCCATGCTTTGTCCTGCTTTGCCTTACGCCTCTGTTTTGTCTCTTGCCTTGCTTTGCCTTCCTGTCTCATCTCCCCCCTCTGTCTTTTTGCGCGATCATAAATCGTAATCCTTTTCCCCCTTCGTCTTTCCGTCATGTAAGACTTCTGCGGCCGGGCCTGTTCCGCCGGACTTTCGTGCTATGCGAGATACTATGCCGTAGCATCGGCCATCTCTATTTCGCTCACTTGGCCATTCGGGTGTTCGGTCGAGTGTCCGTTCGTCTGCCTGCCGCCCCCGTTCTCGCCGCCAGACCTGCTCCTGCGGCCCACTCTGCCGGGAGATGCCGCCTCCCTGCCAATGCCCTCGACTCTGGCACTCTTGATGCCATTGTACCTGCGAGCCAACGAGCTGCTCTGGTGAGGCCGGTAAAGAATGTTTTCCGACCACGGCCGCTCTACGCCGCAGCGATAACAAAACTCCCACTTGTCGTAGTTTGGCAGCCCACACTGCCACTTTAGCAAAATGAAATAAAGGAATTTTAAAAAAAAAGGGGGGGGGGGGGATGAAGAGAAAGAAACCCACCTCGGCACACTCCCAACCCTGGACAGACGGATTGTTTGGGTCGGCCCGGCCAATGTATGGTTCCCAGAAAACCACACGAATCTCTGTAGAGTAGCGCTTTGGCGGCGGGCAAGTGCTGTCATGGTCGCCACCGTTTGCCATGTGGCCATTGCATTCATCGCTTGTTGTGCTTGTTCCGGCTCCCGCGTCGCCAGTGCCTACGAAGCTTTGGCCGTTGACGACATTGCCGTTGACCGAATTGCCGTTGACCGCATTGCCGTTGACCGCATTGCCGTTGATGGCATTGCCGTTGATGGCATTGCCGTCATCTTCCGCCACACAACCAACCTCGCCGGGCCGTGGAGGCGGACACTGGACTCGAAAGGGGTGGCTGAGTTGTCGGTAGACCCTGACAGCCTGTTCGAGCCGCCAAAACTCAACAAAGGCGTGTCTTTCATCTGATCGCGTATGTTAGATGGGAAAGGTCCATCCCCCCCCCCTCTCCCCCCCTTTTTTATTTTTTGCATCTCTTTCTTCTCTTCTCGTCTGTTAGAAACACGCAGCAGTTACGAGATTGCCTTACATCGTCCCCACTTCTTCACATTTCGAAGGCGGATCTCGTGAACAGCATATGGATCGAGACCGACCAACTTATCCAGCAAGCACAGGACCTGCAGCGGGTAGTCAGAACACATGGCATACCAAATTAAGCCTTGCCCAGACCAAGACCGATAGACCAAGAATGATAATATAGCAATCGATAATACATAATACACCTTATAGAAAAGAAAGACTTAGGACCAGAGAGTTAAAAGAAACCACATATCAAACATACCGCAAAGGGGGTCATGCGGGCGTGCACATTTTCAAGAACAAGCGTCTTGCTGGGATACTGATCGAAGGTTTCCGTAGGCAGCTCCTCGACAGGCGCGGGCTGTCTGGGACATGAAAACATGGGACTGGATGTTGTGATATTGTGGTATTGGGGTGAGGCTTTTTTCAAGGAGAGGGGGAGGTGGGAGTCAGTCTGGCTTGGCCGGTTCAGCGGTATATTCTCAGGAAAATGCCAACAAGGCAAACCGCTCAAGATGGCAGCGGCAAGGGGGCTGCAACCAGATAAGGCAGTAAAAAGTCGTAAAAAATGTTTGTAAGAATCACAGACGCATCGCCAAAGAGACCGGAACACTGCCGCTTGTTGTTGTGCTTCAGCCTTGGAGTTCTGAGCAAGGCATATATCGAAGGGATAATATGGCTGGACGGCAACACACTGGCAAAACGGCTGCAGTAATACTGAAAAGCTGGTCCAGACAGAATTATGGGGAGAATATTGCTAAGAGATACATGAATAAAAAAAACACTTTGGTAATAGCGTCTCTGGACGAGCATATAAACCAGTAAAATGCGGAGAGCGTAAGAGATCAGATCCAAAAAAAAAAAAAAAAAACAAATACGACGTATGGACCAAGCGCAAACTATAAACAAAATAAGGTGCGACAGGGCGAGATGGCGATTTCGCGGAGATCAAAATCAAGATCGGCGGGCATCACATACATAAGAGGCCTGGCTACGAAAAAGGAAGGGGGAGAGAAGGGGGAGAGAAAGGGGAGGGAGGGCAGTTGCTGCTGTGAGAGGGGAGGACAGAAAAAGTGTTGGGAGCAAAACTGAGAGACTTGGGGGGGGAAGAGAGATTAAGGCAAAGAGTGAAAAGTAATAAAATAATTAAAAAGATACAGAGACTTCCCAAAACGAATGGCGCACGAATGCCCTGTTTGCCTTCTTTCGGCTTTGATTTGCTGCAATCTCCCATTCAGCTGGCCCAGTGCAAGGCTGTGGCGCTGGGCCCCCATGCAAGGGCAGCCTCGACCCGCAGCGGAATAGCAGAGTGATTTCGCAAAAGAGAGACGAGGAAAGTGCAAATTGTATCCATACGCCTGCAAGACTGGGCGTTTGGGGGGGGGAAGGAGCGGTGGGCGGAAGTTCTCTCAAAGCAGCAAACGAATACAACAGTCCACGGCGTTGTAACATTGCCGGCCGACCCTGTTTATTTTCTGGCAAACCACTGGAATACTCCTTTGCTTTGAGCTACACAGGCAAGGAAGCCGCCAAACAAAAGGTAAAGGAAATACTCGTAGAACAGGAAAACCAGCAGCGCCCGCAGCAAGCCTGTTGGCTCTAGATATTCAATATTACACGGCAGGTGCGGCTGGGCAACTTTCGGGGGGCACCTGCCACTAGCGGTGAGACCCACGCAGCTAGCGAGGAAGGACAGGATCATCACCAAAAAGTCCGAGTTTGCCAACTCTGAGCTATTTTTGGGAGGCTCTCTATTTTGTTTGTTTTCACACACTTTCTCATGCCTCATTTCCGCACCCCAGCAATCTGCTCTTTTTGCCTTTTGCCATGGCGGATGTCGCTGGGAAAGACTGCCTTGAGGGCGATGGATGCTATGTGGCTCTGTGCGAAACCACGCTCGACGTAGTCGCTACACTCAACCGTGTCCGCAGCCACAAAGCCGGCGCCAACGTGCTGTTTTCGGGTAGATATATTTCTTTTTTTTCCTGTCCTCTCCCGCCCCCCCTCCCAACAATACCATCCTGGTCTGCAACTGCAAACTAATAAAATTGCCAGGCTCCACTCGAGACAACTTCGAGGGCCGTCCGGTTGCCACGCTTTGCTACGCGGCCTACCGTCCGCTGGCATTGCGGTCCATGATGGACATTGCCACGACTGTTCGCCAGCGCCATGGTCTTTTGGGCATCTGCATCGTCCACCGCCTAGGACCTGTGCCCATTGGCGAAGACAGCATTCTGGTGGCTGTTTCGGCGCCGCACCGCCAGGCCGCCTGGCGTGCTGCGGAAGAGTGTCTCGAGCAGGTCAAGGCGCGGGTTGAGGTCTGGAAGCAGGAGGTGTTTGTCCGGGACGCTGCAGGCTCGCCTGGAAATGGCGGTGGCGATGGCACAGAAGAGAAGGTTTGGCGTGCAAACCGTGAAGCTGTGGCAGCAGCAGCAGTTCCGCCTTCTCCAAGACAGGTGCTTGGCCAGGCAGCAGACAAGGCGGAAATGACAGAACGGACAGAACTGACGAAATCGACGGATGTGGCTGGAGACGGAACCAGATGAACTTGAACCATGAGCAGCAGCTGTAGCAAGGATGCTTTGCCCATGGGTCGTGGGATTTTTTTTTTTTTTTGGCTGCCTTGTGTCGGCCAGTCCGTCCTCAAATGGAAGTTTCGTTCTGTCCGCTCTCGCCTGGCCGCCTCACCCGCTTCCTGTCTCTTATCTCAACCCATCAACTCTCCACCCATTCTGACAGCATCGGTGATGGCTACACGTGGACTACGCCACTGTTTCCGTGTAACTCCCTCTCGCTCGGAACTCTTGTTTCTGTTCTGGACGACATGGTATGACAAGTCCGTCTAGTTGCAGCATTACCTGTTGGCACAAAGACGGGGCGAGAACCAGCATGTCAGATGGATGGGTGGAGGGGACTTGGCCTTCAGAGAGAGCAAAATTTTGGCAAAGGGACCGTCCTCCTAATTAAAAACGCCACAGACACAGTGGCCGCTCAGCAGAATCTTCGGGATTTCAGTTTCAAATTGATCAGTACCTGGCAAACAGAGACTGACCCCTAGAAGCATTTTCTCGAAGCAAAGCCAGTTTGGAGGCTAATTTGGAGGAGTTGGACATTGTGTAACGTGCATTCTTACTAGTCTTACTAGAGAAGCATGGATAACATTCAAATCGAAACAAGTCGAGCCGAGTTCGCCATATCTTGTGCACGACTGTCGGAGAAATGTTGTCTCTGGTCCCTCGGCGAAATGACCAAAGTGTCTCTGCCAAACTGGTTGCGGGACACAAGTTGCTAATCGGAGGGTGGGCGACTGTGCTGTTCGCTCGTCTGTACTACTCAGCCACTTGTTCAACCACAAACACCCAACCAGCCAGCACGGGGGTCGTAATACGGCGGGACGTGCTGAGAGCCCGTTTCTCAAACGACTCGGCCAGCCTAATTCTCGAAAAGCAGACGAGAGCAGCTCCGGTTCGGATGACTCGGTATAATTACAGGGAGCCGAGACAGGACCGGCTTTCAACTTTACAACTTGGAGATGCACACGCATGGCACCACTTTTCACCTGAATTTTTCTCCCTCTCCCGTTCGGGATGCTGCAGCAAACAGAAGCAGGAAATTGGACAACGCAACGAGATGGGGCTTTTTCCATTGACCAGCAACGCTGTTTGTTTTTTTGTGGTTGTGCTGCTGACGAGCCGCAGCCGAGTGTCAGCTGTATCTCTCTTTGCATGTGCGAAAGGGAGTGGCGGGAAATTCCCGATGGCAACCAGTAAGACCAGTGGCAGCACCCAGCCTGGGAAGACTTGGGAGGCAGTTTAGCGACCAACCAGTCGTCTTCATCTCAAGATCGAACGTGGACCATCCATTAAGGAGAGAGAAGCATCGGAAGAGATGCGACAGGGGCTACTACGGGGTGGTACATCACGGACTAAAGAACGCCACGGTGCAGAGTACACGCAGGTCCGCATGGATGCACGAGTTATGGATCCGCCAGTTTTTTGTAATGAACAAGGACTTTTCATGTGCAATCCCGCTGCCTGTTTTTTCATTCCGACCAGGGAAAGGTGTCTTTCTCTCGTGTCCGTGAGACAGCTTTGTCCGTCAAAGTTTTTAATTGCAACTATTGCCGAGAGGTGCAACCAACATGCCAACGAGCTTGGGTGGTTGCTGGGAAAGTCACTGAAGAGCTGCTGTTCTGGTTTTCTCGAGACTGTGGTGGCTGATCCGGTCTGCTCAACGTCTACATCCACACACACACACACACACACACACACACACACACACACATATATATATATATCTCATGTCTTGTTCGAAGATGTTCTGCTTTCTTCTCTTTCTTTTTTTCTACTCTTTTTGCTCCCTTCTTTTAAGCTAAGTCAGTCGCGTCTCTTGTCTTCTGTCTTTCGCTACTTATCTTCACCTTTCTCTCTCGGAGCCCTAGCTCTACCTAACTGTCGTCAAAAGCCATCCATTTTTCTTTTTTGCACGTCTTGTGTTGAGATTTCAACCATGCAAACCTGCCTCTTGACTGCGGTTCTTGCCGCGGCTATTTGGCCTGGCTCTGTTGTTGGAACGCCGGTGCACGCCAGGCCGCTGTCTCCGTTCAAATATCGGCACGGTGGCGAGCATGGCTACGAGCATGGCGGCAAAGACGTGAGTCACAAGGGAAAGCCCCTTCCGTCCGACACGTTTTGGGGCTATGGCGGCGGCGGCGAGGCTGCAGCTTCAGGCTCAGCCCTTCCTCCCCTTCCAGGCGCCTACTCGTATGGTGCAAGCTCGGAGACATACAGCTCCAGGTTGCCCACGAGCTCTATTTCCGTGACCAATGCAACGGAGAATTGTAAGTGGGAGGAATGCGGAGAGAAGATAGAGAACCCCCCCCGAAATGGATCCGTGCTAAACAGACAAGCAACCGCCAAGGGCACAGGGGTGCCGTCAAAGGCCATTCCGACTGTGAGCGGCTTTCTCAACACAACGATCCTCTCGACCGGGGCTGTCGGAGCAGTGACGGGCACGCCGGCGACATGGGCAGGTGGCAGCAAGAATCGCAGCTCTTCGACGCAGATAGACACCTGCCACGGAGGAGCCGACAGCTTGACGACGTCGACAGTGACACTGACACAAACGTCGACGTCAAAATCAACACCCGAGACATTGGCGTCAACGTTGGCTTTGGCGTCGAGTTTCCGGTCCTTTGCAAACACATCAACGCCGACTGGGCAGTTGTCGCCGCAGCCGCAGCCGACCGTCATCACTGTGACGGTCACGGCAACGGAAACAGCCGCTCTGTCGTCCGCTCACGTCAACGGCACCACGACGACTGCTGTGGATGCCGTCACAGGGTCGGCCTCGGCGTCAGTGTCGGCTTCCTCTACGTCGGAGTCGGTGATCTCGACCGTGACTTCGACCGTAGTTGTGACGGTATCCAAGTCAGCAACAGCCAAGTCCACGACGTCCAGGTCCGCGACGTCCAAGTTTCCGACAGCCGTGTCTTCGGGCATTCTCTGGCCCGGCCTGAAGTCGTCCACTCTGATACGGACCATTTCGGCTTCGTCTGTCTACCATACAGGATACCCTACGACAAAGACGCTTACGACAACGTTGACAACGAGGGTCTGGTCGACAAACTCGACGACGGCTAGTGCCACGACGAGGTATTTGCCGACGACGCTTGGGACGGGCTCAAGTCTCTCTTCGACGGACGCTGTGTCTGCAGGGCCGGCGTCTTCAAGCCTGAGCCTGACAGGCCAGTCCTCGGCGGTGCCGACATTGACTGAGTATGGCTATGGCGGACACTGGTACCGTCGCTAGGCCAGGCCGTGCTGCAGCGCATACCACAATGTAGGATTGGAATCACCTAGAGTGGGCGATTAGCAATGTTGCTGCAAAAATACGGTCGCCAAACACAAAGTTGAACAGGGACAAGAGAGAAGACAGGAAAAGTGGAAAGATGCATATGAAGGAAACGAGATTTAACCCATGCAGGTATCTTGATAGTGTCTTTCGAGTAAACCTTTTAAGAAAAAACCATACAAATTTTTTTCTAAAACCTGGCGCTCTATTATTGGCATCACACTCGGCGCGAGGCGCGTAGAGAAACAAGATCGCATGAGAGTCAAAAAGAGACGCTTCATGTGGGCGGCGAAAGACTGCAGAACGAGCGACAGATGTATGGCTGTGGGTTTTCCTATCTTGATTCGGAACACAGGTCTAACACGGGTAATACAAGCAAGAAAAAAGGCCACACAATTTAGGCCCGGTCATGGTGGCTTGGCCTGGCCTGGCTTGGCCTGGTCTGACCCCCAAACCCTTGCTCGTCAAGCATAATCTATTACACCGTGCTGGTCCCTTCTCATTTACCAGACATGGGGTTCCTGTTTCGGTACGACGTACGGAGTACAGACGTAGGGGAAGCATGGATTTCACGAAGAGAGGAATTAGCAGGCAAATTGTAACAGATAAAAGGTGATTTGATTTTTCAGTACGAAGCATGGGGATGAGGGCTAGATAGAGTCTTTTCCCACCCCCCAACTTATTGCTCTGCAACTTCCTAAACTCTTTTTGGGTATGCAGTTTTCCCTCCTGTTTTTATATATTTGGTATTTCCTCGGTTGTTTTCTGCTCCATATAAACAAAACAAAAGGTCAAAAAAAGGGGGGGTGTAAAAAGCCGGCAGCTGGTGCAAAGGAAAGCAAGTAAGGTCGCCCCTCCTTCTTTCAAAGCCAAAAAGCCACCTATGATTCAAGAAGTAAATTATAGACAGAATAGGGAAACACCAGAAACATGGAAGATATCGTGATAGTTTTATAGTACAGTGGGAGGCCAAAACAAGGACGACAATGCGAAAAGCACGCCACGCCCACAAACAAAAGAAAAACAAAAATGCTGTGTAAAAGGATGACGGGACGAAAGGCGGAGGGCAAAGAGAAGAGAGTGCTGGGACTAGCCCGAGCTTGGCTCGTCGCCTAGGTCCTGTTATGCCGTTTCTCCCCCCCCTCCCAGTGTTTTGTCGACGCTTTGGCGTCTATGCCTGGGCATTGCAAGCCTCCTCCTGGGCGTTGCAGTCGCCGACGGTCACGCCCTTGAGCTGGCCCGAGTTTACGGCGTTGGCGCAGGCGTTGTTTTGGATGGCGCAGGACCGCTGGACGGCGGCCCCCTTGTTGACAAAGGTGTTGCCGTTGACGGAAAAGGGCCGCTTTGCGTCGCCAGAGTCGATCACCGGCGGCGCTGCAATGCCGCCCAGGGCGCTGCCCGAGGTAGCTGCTGCAGTGGTTGTCGACGCCGACGCCGAGGAGGCCGCGGTGGCAGCAGAGGCGGCCGTGGCCGTGGCGGCGCTGCCAGCCGATACAAAGGTTGTGCTCACGCCTGTTTTGCAGCTGTCAGCGCTGCTGCTAGTTCCTGTGGGGGCTGCGGCTGTGGTGCTAGCTGTGGTGCCCGCTCCAGCTCCAGCCCCAGCTCCAGCTGCCGCTCCGGCTCCGGCTCCGGCTGCAGCTCCGGCCCCAGCTCCGGCTTTGCTGCCAGTGCCAGTGCCGGCGCCGCCAGCTTTGCCAGACCCGGTGGCCTTCTTGCCGCCACTGCCTGTAGTGCCCTTGCCAGAGGTAGAGCCACTGCCAGAGGTGGTGCCAGAGGTGGTGCCAGAGGTAGAGCCAGAGGTGGAGCCAGAGGAAGAGCCAGAGGAAGAGCCCGTGGTGGAGCCAGTGGTAGAGCCAGAGGTAGAGCCCTTGCCAGAGGTTGTGCCCTTGCCAGAGGTGGTGCCTTTGCCAGAGGTGGTGCCAGAGGTGGTGCCAGTGGAAGTGCCAGAGGAAGTGCCAGAGGAGGTGCCGGAAGTGGTGCCGGAAGAAGTGGTGCCCTTACCAGTAGTGGCGCCTTTGCCTTTGCCCTTGCCCTTGCCGCCGCCGCTGTTGCCCGAAGCGGCCCCGGTTGCGGCTGCGCTGGTGGCTGCACTGGCTGCACTGGCTGCACTAGTGGCTGCAGAGCTGGCAGACGAGGTGTCGGACGAGGTGTCGGAGCCGGTGGCAGCGTTGTTGGTTGTGCCGTCACCGGCGCCGTTGCCCGCATTGTTGTTGTTGTTGCCGCCGTTGCCTGCATTGTTGGTGTTGCCGCCGGCGCCGTCGCTGACGGTAAAGTAGCGGCAGTCGTCCTGGGCACCGCGCTGGGCCACAGGCATCAGAACGGGCTGGTGGTTTGCCGAGCTGGACATGCTGCACACGCGGTAGTTGCCGGCCGGCAGGCCGCCGGTGACGGCCGTCGTCACCGTGCCCCTGCCGTTGCCGGCGTCGTTGATGCCCTTGAAGAAGACAAACTGCGTGGCGTCGAGCGGCGTGGTGAACTGGAACGAGCTGCCGACGTTCTGCACGGTCACGTGCGTGTGGCCGATAATGTTGCCGCCGTTGCCCAGGTCCTGCGGCGCCGCATAGTACGTGCTGGTGGCGTTGGTAAACGTGCCCAGGTTGAGGTTGGCCACCGTCAGCGTGATGTTGAACGACGTGTTGGCCGGCAGATTGTCGTTCAGCTTGGGGTTCAAAATCACCGTCGACACCATGTTGGTCGTGGCCGGGATTTTGCCCATGACTGCCAAGTCAGCAAGGAAGAGCGAGGGGAGGGGACGAGCCAAAAAAAAAAAAAAGAAACAAAAAACAACTCACCGATGCCGTTGCAAGATCCCGACTTGATTTGCAGACCGTTGGTCAGCGTGCTACCAGAGCAGAAATTGATAAAGTTGGCCTTGTCCGTCTCCGAGTTGGACTGGCCCGCGGCCGGCACGTCCGCCTGCTGGCCGGTGAAGAAGCTGCCGGTCTGCACAGCATTGGCATCTAGGCAGGTCGAAGCCGCATCCCCGCCGGCCGCATTGGACCCACCACCACCGCCGGCGGCGGCGTTGTTCACAACAGCAGCAGAGGAAGAAGCCGCAGCAGAGGCAGCCGCAGAAGAAGCAACAGTGTTGACTGCAGCCGCAGACGATACCACGGTAGCGCTGGAAACACCCGTGGCCGCCACAGCCGTGCGGGTGTTCTTGCCCCGGAAGCCACCGTTGCCCTTAAAGCGGTTGTTCTGGGGCTCGCGCTGGATGACAGAGCCCTCAGCAAGAGCGGCAATGCAGCCGAGGCCGAGGAGAATAGACTTGATGGACATTTTTGTTGTTGTTTTGTGTTCTATGTGTTTGGTGTGACGCGAGGGTGTGATCTGAGGTGATCTGCAAATCTCTCTGCTCTGTGTATGGAAGGGGACGTACGACGAGGAAAATCGAAACAAAAAAACACGAAAAAGTGGTTCCGGACCAGGAGAAGAATATAAGACAAAAAGTGCTGGACGTAAAAAAGTATCAGAAGAAGCTTGCGCGGGAGAGAAGAGAGAATTCCGTCGCAGCAGAAGCTCAAGCCGATATAGCAAACAAAAAAAGGGTGGTTTTTTAAAAAGGAGTGGTAGAGAATGGAACGGAGCACAGTCCGAGAAAGAAGAGAAGGAAAAAGGGAACAAAAAAAAAGAAGGAAAAAACAAAAGCTATGAAAAAGAATGGACAAGTTCTTCGACCGATGGAGAAGTGAAGGAAGAAAAGGGAAAGAGAGAAGAGAGGAGGAAAACAAGACTTGGCCAAGACATTGTCTTTATATTCGAGAATGAAGGGGCCATCTTTGACGGGCAGGATTGAAACCTCGACAAGCTAGACTAGGAGAAGAGAGCATTTGTGCTTGAGGGCTTAGCCCATGTGGATGTGGATGGCGCTACACGACCACGCAGGCGCAGCATCACGAAAGCGCGGTGGGCCCCAAAAGCGTTCGGTAGGGGGAGGGTAGTATGGGAATAATACGATGACATCGTATGGAGCACGGGGTACGGAGTACTTTGTACGGCGTGGCTGCACAAGAACAAGGTTTGTGCTTAGCCTGCCAAGATGATGCATTACGGACATTTCAGGTGGGATGAGAGGGACGGGGGGGAGAAGAAAAGAGACCCAAGAGACCCAGGACTCAAGGGTAGACCCATGGCCAGTCAAGGGGGGCCAAGGGGAGGGGGGCGCATACGAGCGATCTCAAGGAGGTCGGACCAGTGCAGGAGGCATGGGGGCCGGAGAGGGGAGAGGGAGAGGGGAGAGGGGAGAGAGGCGGGCTTCTGTACGGAGTAACACGGTATTAACCCAGACGACCATGGATGGCAAGGGAAGAACCTTGTCTCTGTGTACTCGTATGAACGCAGAGAGAGAACAAAGAGGATGCGAGAAGGGACGACCATGGCAAAAGATGGACAGAAAGCAAAGCGAGAGAGAGAAAAACCCCGGCCAGCATTGACAAAGGAGCAGCACAGGGATGCAGAAAGGCAAAGAAACGGAATAGGGGGGGGGGGATGTCGTTGTCTTTCTCCCTGCTGTTAAAATGGCAAAAAGATGTGCAGCTATGGCGATCCAGAGGCGCAGGAGCAGATCCCAAAAAGGGAATTCAGATGAGTAGACTCAAGTTTGGGTGCGGAGTCGTCAAACGAGCTTTAAGAGTAGTAAGGTTACGGAGTAAGAAACAATACGACCAAAGACGACATAAAAACAGGAATAAAGAATAAAGAATAAAGGACCATAGGAACCAGTGGGCCCCAAAGCCCGGCCGCATTGTTTTCGCTTGTCGTCGATGCGGCTCTAAACGTCACAGGTTTGGGGTGGGTGGACAGGGGTAAAGAATGCGGAAAATAAGCCAAAAAAAAAAAAAAAAAAATCAAAAAATCAAACTCAAAATCAATCCTGAGGTTGCATTTTACGGAGCAGACAGCCTTGCGGCGAGCTCGTGGTGTGAAATGCGCTATAACAGCGCACCAGAATACGGAGGATTTCGCTGTAATACCAGCGCTTGTTGGCGCTATTAAGCACTCGCCATGCCTAGAATCTAAAATCTGCTGGTGTGGGTGCATCCCGGTACCGCTCCGCTAGCCATTAAGCTGCTACAAAGTATTACAGCGCTCTCATTGGCTGGATGCAGGGCAATTCAGGAGGCGGAGAGGGGAGGTGGAGCTGGCCCGCTAAGCCTAAAAAACCCTTGGAGAGAGAAAAAGAGCCAGGGCTTCAGGCATCTTGGGTTTCGCACCCACGCCGACGATGAGACGTGTTCGACCAGAGTTTGCAACCCCCCTTTTCTGCTGGTTACGAGGTGGTACCAAAGGGCAAAGTGCTCATAGCACGTCGTACTCGTATCCATACTCTTTAACCCGCCGATTCGGCCTATTCATATTGGCCGATTCGATTGCTTACATAAGGCTGGTCAATACTCTGTGCGCAGCACTCATACGTCGTAATACTCGACAGCACGAAGTCCAATGTCCACCCGTTGTTCGACTGGTACTGGAGACGTTGTCGTATACGTCTGCTGCTTGTGCAAACGGCAACTCGGCTGCAATACGACGTAGTCGTGTTCTCGTTGAGCACTCGGGCTCCGTGCTGCGTTCTCCGCCCTGAGAACCCCAGGGGAGATCTTCCCACTCGCCCAGGGAATAGTGCATACGTGCGTGTTCTCTCTGGCGCTTTGCGCAATGCCCACCTGGCTCAGTCGCCGGGCTGCGGCGTGGCTGTTCAGCGATCAAAATCCAAAAATTGGGATGACTTGGTACTGCTATGATGTGCTGGGCGACCGGGTCTTGCGATTGTCGCCGAGCCACCCGGCGATCACCAATGTGCATTTTGGGATTTACACGACTACGGTCTGTTGTTGTCCGCCCGCACGCCGCCACAGTGGGTGTGTTTATGCTGTCCTCGTATTCGTAAAAGGACGTTTTCGTAGTGGAAGACTGCGAGGCATAAAAAAGGGCACGTGACGAGTCTGAATCTGAGGAGTGCATTCAAAGCATTTTCTCTCCGTATCGGTGTAGTCTTGTTCTTAAGTCGGCGTTGTCATTCAGGCGCAAACAAAACGGACAGGCAAAAAGGCAAGGACATCTCCTGCTCGTAATAACATTCGGTCTGTGTCAGCTGTGGAAAAGCTAGGGCCAAAAGGCAGTCTTTTCATCGGCCGCGTCCAATGGTGAAACGCTGTAATGATTTCTGGAACAGTGCGAACTTGCAGGTCTGCTCCCCCTTTATCTTGTTTGGAAACAGCTGGCTACTCACATAGAGTATTGCACTGACACCACCAGCTCCTCCGAACAGACGGCCCCCTTTCCCACAATAAAAAAGAAGACAGAGAGAACATGACAACCCACACAAAACAACAACAGCTGCTTCAGACAGGATAGGCCACGGCCACTCCAGACAAACCCCTACCAGCAGCACAAGGGGGGTCCAAAGCGAACTCTTTTTTTTAAAAAAAAAGAGAACTAAGACCGCTGAAACAAGTACGGCACCATGTTTTGTCTTTTGTAACCTGCCTTCCTTTTTCTGCGATTCCACCAGTTACTCGAACCGGTGGTCCCTGTTTTTCTGTTTCTTTTTTTCTTCGAATCGCTGCTCGTAATACGGAGTAACACATGGTCCCGTTTGTTTTATCTTTTGCTTATTTCTGTGACATACCCTCGTTCTCTTGGAAGACAGCTCGGCACATGCTGCCGACTCTGGCCTTTGAGCGGCCTCGATGGTCCCCCTACGGCTTGCTCTCTGGCAGGACATATTTCTCGGCTGAATAGGGTCGACTAACTGCAGAAGGAAAGGCAGAAGAATACACAAAGGACACCGTCGATTGCACTTCTCATAACGAACCCCCCCAAAAGAGCGCTGTTTGCTCTTCGGTTTCTGAAATGCTATTGAATTGTATCCTCTGTAAACATGCTTGTTTTGATGTGCTGCTGTGCGTTGTTTGCATCGTTCGTCATTTCGCCTGAAGTGTGGTCTCGGAGCCGATCGACACAGCGATCAACGCATCGGAACATCAGGTTTCATACTGGGTTGGGCAGGCTGACAATCTGGAGATCGGAACCCTCATATCCGTCGAAATCAATAATGTATATAACCCTTTGGGCTCGCCATATCATGTATAAACTGCCGTCGAACTCATGCAGACGCTTTCCTCTCTCAAACTCAACGCACAAGACAGCACAAACGGTGGGAAATACACAAAACAATACAACCAACTTCCCCCTTCCTCAAAACAGACAACGATAAACCACAATCCAAAACCGAGACAAAACCACATCTCTACAGTTCGCCTGCTAGCGATCCCCGCTTGATCTGGGCAGCAATGAGGTCCAGCCACGCTGCGAGGCGGTATCCAGCGCGGGCAATTTGGACCTCGATGACGGGCGCGGCTTTTTCGTAGTAGCTGCCGCCCAGCTCCTGCTCGGCAATGGCAGCCGGGCCGTCGGGAAAGACGTGGCTGCAGACGTAGGCGTTGCTTTCGCGCACCCACGCGAGGGCGGTGGCCTCGGGGTCGGCGAGGTCGATGCTGGCCAGCCAGTCCTGGCTGACGGTCTTGAACTTGCCCGAGCGGATGTCGGCAACCAGCTGGTCGGCATAGCGGCGGGCAGCGCCAAAGGGCGCGCCGCGCACGCCGCCGACCAGCTTCTCGACGATGCTGGTGTCCCACACGTGGTGCAGGTTGAAGGGCCGGCCGTCAAAGAGTACGTGGATGCCGTTGCCGCCGCGGGCCACGTCCTCGTCGTGCAGCGGCTGGTGGATGTCGCCGACAAAGTGCACGACGAACTTGGCGGCCTGCTCGCGCTCCAGCAGGTCCAGCTGCCCGTCGCTGTCGAGCAGCCGCGACGTGTAGTTGTGCAGCGCGCTGACCACGCAGCCCTCCTTTTTGCAGTCGCGCGCCAGGTCCACGTCGCACTGCGTCGGCGGGCTGTCTTTGGCGTCGATGAAGTGGAACGGCCCCGTGAAGTGCCCCCACTTCGTGTAGCGGATGCTGTCTGCCCACGTCGCCACGCCCGCCAAGTAGCTGTCCGAATCGTTGCGTAGAAGACCCTGAAAGTACGCTGCTGTATCCTCTGCCACGAAACTGCTGGCCACATATGCAATGGTGATATGGCCAAAGCCTAAGCAGCTGTTAGCCACCAGTGAAAGAACGCCTCTCTCTCTCTCTCTCTCTCTCTCTCTCTCTCTCTCTCTCTCTCTCCCCTTCTCTCTGTCTCACTCCGTCCGTCACACACGCGCGCGCTCTCCCTCTCTTCTCTTTCAACGGACTTACCTCCCCAGGCTACAACGCCAGGCACAGAGAGTGCGCCAACAACAAGCGCGTGACTGAACCTCATGGTGATGGCCAGTTGTTAAAAAGCCTTTTTTGGCTTGTTTTTATGCTGGATGCACGGAGAAAGCCAAAGTTATCGTACAAGGTGGAAGCATAAATAGGCCCAAATTGAAAGCTGATGATATGCTATTGTTTTTGACCTGGAAGCCTTCCAAGAAAACAGGCCTTCCTGGCAAGAGACGTTCTATTGTATTAAGGTATTTCTTATTGTATTGCTTGTACCTTCCCTCCTGGCTAGACGCTCGCCAATCATGGGGCCAGGAACAAGTCGCAGAAGGAGCGGTTCTCGGTGGTTTGAGTGGCTGCCAATGAGCTATTTCACGGGGTGGCTGCATGCAGGACGAATATGGATAGTTGCTGGAGGAACCTAGCAGCTGCAGCGGATGCACCGCTGAGCTAGCCACCACGTGCGGAGATGCACACCTCCCACTGTATCAGCCCGTCTGATTCAGGCACAAGCCCCGACTCGCACCAAGCGACAGGTGACCTCAAGCAAGGCGACTACCCTGGGAGTATTAATGACAATACAGAGACAAATACCTATTTTTTACTCTGCATTTATCACTGCTTTGGTGGTAGTTTGTGTCTTGGGGCTTTTATTTTTGCAGAAGCTGCAGCTTGCCAGCTGGCTTCGGCCGTTGTGGCACTTTGTGTGGCACGACCTTTGGTCTGCGTGACGTCGTATAGTGTTCATATATATCTGACACTGTGTATGTCCAGCCTATTAGGTTGAGCAAGGCTTATCTCAACAAGGCAAGCGCCAAGGTTTGAAGACCCTTTGTCTCGTGCACACGAAGTTGAAAAAGCCTCTCCGCTTATCTCTAGGGCGAAATGCGATCAGCAGCGAGAGCGATAACGAAGCTCACCTGTCGTCGCTTCTTCCCAGCACCAATCTTAGCTGCCGGTTCTCGTTACACCTGGCACCGTACTGCGTTCCCCTCTTTAAGCCTCCTCTTTCACATCATTCTTAAGACCACATAGTTGCCATCTTTGCTGTCGTTTTTTGGTTCTTCTGCGTCTTCTCTTTCCTTTCCTTTCCTTTCCTTCCCCTCTCTGCCTTTTTCTCTTTCGTATCGGCGGCTGGACCAAGGCGGGCACGAAAACCAAGAAGAAAGCCCGGCTAGTTTTCTGCGCTGCCTCTGCCTTCTCGAGGCCGAGGTCGTCGACAGCGAGTCGCCCGACGTCTGACTCTTTTGCCTGGCGCTAGATGGCCATGGCGACCTTCCGCCTGTCGTCAACCACCGCCATTGCAGCGCGCTCAGCCATTGCCGCTGCTGCGGGCTTGCAGGCTGGCGGCATGCGGTTTGCCTCCACAGCAGCCATAGCCCCGGCAGCGGTCTCGCCAGCACCTCCACTGAGGGATGCTCTTTCGGGCATCTTTGGCAGCGTGAGCTTGACAGCATGGATCTGTCTACTTGTGAGTGAACACACATACACACACATACACACACACACAACACAGTAAGGAAGCAAAATCTGACTCGAGAAAACAGCTTCCGCAATTGATCCAGAACTACAAATCGCAGAGCGCCGAAGGGCTGTCGATGGCATTTTTGTTTGTGTGGCTCGCGGGCGACATCACCAATTTGTCAGGTTGGTTCATTCTTATGCATTTTTTCTCCCCGTCTCTTTCTTTTTTGAGGGTTCCCTGTGGTTTTACTCTGCTTTGTGCCTTTCTCTATCTTCCTGTGTACGAAACAAAACGTCTCCTGACCGTTCTCGCAGGTGCTTTCTGGACCGGTCTGGCACCGACTGCGATTGCTCTTGCCTGCTACTTCTGCATTGCCGATCTCGTACTCATCAGCCAATGCCTCTACTATAATGCAAAGACAGCTCGTCGGGATTTGCAGCGCCGTCGCCGCCAACGCCGACGTAGCTCCTCCACAGCGGTCGCAGTCGACGTGGCAGCGGGCGACGGCAGCGGTGTCGTCGGCAATGGAGACGGACCGCTAGATGCTAGCCACCACGAAGAGGCATACGAAGCGGACGACGACGACGAGGAGGGTGAGGGGGAAGAAGAGCCGCTGTTTGCCCGACGACGCAGCCACAACCGCATCCGCGACCGCCGCCGCAGCTCCAGCCTCGGTCTCCCCGGCTCGCACCGACGCCACTCGATGCGCCATTCCGAGTCCAACCTGGACCCGCTGCGCCGCATCGTCACGGGCGAGGACGACTCCCCCGACAGCAACCCTTGGCTGCACAACTCGCTGAGCCTGCTGGCGGTGTGGCTGGTTGGCACGGCTGGCTACTTTGCCTCTTACCGACTCGGCGCCTGGGAGGTTTCGGACCCCAATGACGGCAGTGCTCCGCCGCCGCCGTCGCTGTCGCTGTCGCCATCATCGACGTCGACGACAGCCTTCGCCAGCGCCGCCGACGACGACGTCTACGCCACTATTGGCATGGCGCTGGGCTACTTTAGTGCGGTGTGCTATCTATGCGCTCGCATCCCGCAGATCATCAAAAACTACCGGGAAAAGTCCTGCGAAGGCAAGTGTAGACGTGTGGAAGTGTAGGCCAATGCTTGTCTGCCATGGCCTTGTCGCCTCATCGCCTCATCGCCTCATCGCCCCTCTCCCCACATCTTCCTCCTCTCCAAAAAAAAGCAGTTTCTTTACTGACTGTCTCTCCTTTCTACTAGGTCTCGCGCTGCTGTTTTTCTTACTTTCACTGACAGGTAACTTCACGTATGGCGCTAGCCTTGTTGCCTACAACCAGGACCCCGGGTATCTGCTCAAAGCCCTGCCCTGGCTGATGGGCTCGCTCGGCACCATGGTTGAGGACTGTATCATCTTTGTGCAATTTCGCATCTACGCGCCAAAGCGCTTCGAGAACGAGGTTGCCGATCTCGTTGGCAGCTATGGAGCAGCATAGTATTCCGTCAGCCTAAGAGGCCGCCCGACCGACCGAATGGAAGGCCAGCCGTCGGCGCACACGATCTTTTGCTATTTTGTTCGTGTATCTGTATCCTCATTTGTTTCTTTGAGTTTTCATTGGACTTTTCTATTGGATTTAGTTCGTTTTTGCCAGCCAAGCACATCTGTCGCTTTTGGTTTTATTTCACGGTTGCATATCAGGACACGATTGTTGGTGCATAGTATTAATTGCAATGGGAAGGCGTTTGTTGGTTGCTCAAACTCGGCCGTCGTTGACATTAGGACCGTCTGATTTCCCAGAACCGCTAAACACAGATTACGAGTATCCATATATGGAATATGGATATTACTGGGTGTGTTAGAGGGTTGATGTTCTCCACCAACGAATGGAGGGGTACGTTAGTCAGTAGTAATACAGTACAGTAAGCATGTCCATCCAGTTCGAAATTGTTATGCACTTCGCTTACATGCTGATTTTTCAGGATTTGTTAGCGATTATTCAAGCATAGCCTAGGGAAAGCAGCCAATCGCTCTTCCCGCATTAGTTACATAACTGACCAAGGATTGCCGATTTTACTGCCGATTTTTTCCAGCACTATCTGCGTTGTAGTCATAGCTTAGCCATTGATTTGGCGATGATGACAATCCACCACACAGCCTTGTTGCTCTAAGGCTTCGGGCAAGAACCTCTTGGGGGGAAAAAGTCTATAAAAGGCCGCCTTGTCTCTTGGGTTGTTGCAATTGGTTTTTTCTTGTATCGAGATCATAGTATCATCAAAACACAGAACTCAGAACAGCATCGATTTGAAAACAACCAATTCCACGCCTGATATCTGAGGTATTTTTCAAAAATCGGGATCGACCTTACATCTTACTCCCGTCTTGCATATCAAAACAACACAACAACTCCAAGAAAAAACAAACACGGACACACTCGGCAGTCTTGCAGCTGACTCTACTATGACCGACATGAGCGCCACATCAGCATCTTCGGCTGCGGCCAAGGCAGCATCAAACACGCTGCGGCGGCTGCCGGGCAGCGCGACCATCACGCCGCACCGGTCGGCGGCCCGCGGCCACGCGGACCACGGCTGGCTCAACACGTACCATTCGTTTTCGTTTGCCGACTGGTACAACCCCAAGTTTACGCGGTTCGGGTCACTGCGGGTGCTGAACGAGGACCGGGTGAAGCCCAAGTCGGGGTTCCCGACGCACCCGCACCGCGACTACGAGATTTTCAGCTATGTGCTGTCGGGCGAGCTGACGCACCGCGACTCCATGGTCCGGCGCGGCGAGGAGGCGCAGGCGGCGCAGGCGGGCGGCGACCGGTTCCAGCGCATCCGGCGCGGCGACGTGCAGTTCACGACGGGCGGCACGGGTATTGCGCACAGCGAGTACAACGAGCACGCCACCGACACGGTGCACTTTTTGCAGATCTGGGCCTCGCCGTGGAAGCGCGGCCTGCCGCCGACCTACCACTCGGCCACGTTTGACGATGCGTCCAAGCGCAAGGGCGTCTTTGTGCCCATCTTGAGCCCCCTCAAAGCCGGCCCGGACGCCTCGCCGGCCGAGGAGGAGGCCGCCGAGCCCGTGCTGCCCGGCACCATCCCCATCCATGCTGATTTTGCCATGGGCGCGGCGCTGCTGGCGCCGTCGTCGTCGGCCACCTGGACCGTCGGGCTGGGCCAGCCCGGCGCCGTCACCCAGGCCGCCAAGCGCAAGGTGTACGTGCATCTCCCCATGACGTCCAGCCCGGCGCAGCGGAGCCAGGGCGGCGGCGCCCGCATTCGCCTCGACGCCCGCGACGACGCCGTGCTCAGCGAGGGCGACGGCGCCTTTGTCGAACTCGTGGCCGCCGGCGACAAGCTGACGGTCGAGAGCATTGGCACAGAAGAAGCAGAAGTCGTTGTTCTGGACACGGCATGAGCGCTTAGATGGATTTGGGAACTCTGGAAATGATAACTGGCAAGCTCTGTAAAATATAAATATGTATATAATGAAATGGATACGGAACGTATTCGGTTTTTTACAAAATCAAACCCAAAAAATCAAAACACTCAAAATCTACGATACATTATATCTCTGTCACGTTAATGTTACGATGTTACGTATTATTGTATAGGCTTGCCCCATCCCGACGCTGTCTCTGGCTGGCAACCTCAAGGCTCCGACGGGGGGGGAGAGGCTTAAAGGAAGCACAGCCGGGTCGGGTAAAAGGCCCAACACTTGCGGCCCGGCCAGGCTGGGAGAGACTCGTATTATTTCCCAAATGTAGCGGCGTTGGCCTCTGGAAACTTAACAAGTGTCTTTACAGGCAGAACTCTTCCGCTTTCTCATCTGAAGTGTGGAACAGGAAGCCAAGAAGGGAAAACAAGCAGGGAAGGTTCCCGAGGAACATTGGGAGTTGTCTTAATCCACTTTGAAAAGACCTGACCTCCCCGTGATTGCTGTCAATGATCTGGCCAAATGGCCAACCATTGGTAGTCGTGTGGCCGTCGATGAAAGAGGCAGTTAGTCTACCGTCTGAAATAACACAACAAAGCCATCTGCATGTTTGCAGAAAGCCAAACAGCAAAGGCGACGTAAAGTTATATTACATGGACAGGTTATCGGAAGGTTTGAGCACAAAACACAAGCACCACTACTTGCAGACTCGCCTACACAGGTCTCATAGGAGAGTCAAAGACTAGGGTAGCCTGTCCCCGGCAACACAGACTGGCAGACCAGGTGCTGGGAACGGAAGAGCACGTCGGACTCGTAGTTGACCGAGCTGTGCCTCGAGATTTTCGAAGTAACAGTGTTATCAGCCAACCTTTTCCAACGTACGACGTAATACAGACCATACTCGCATGCCGTATTTACGGCGTGGTCTACTTTGAGACTTCTTTTTCACTACTCGTACGTCGTATTATTACTTCGAACCTGTTCGTTAGCTCATCCTGCCGTTTATGAGCCTGCCTCGTAGGCCTGTTTGCTTCGCTTCTCCTCTCATTTTGTTCTTCGTAAACTTATTTCGCAGTCGTCGCATTTGCAAAGGGCCTTTGACTTGTTTAGGCCAAATGTGCACAGACTAGGGCCCAAACTGGCTAGGTCCTGCCCTGTTGTGGTGTGCAAAACCCGACGGCGTGGTGTGCCGCATGGGGGCCCTTTGGGTGTGCTGATGGAGGGATGTATGCGACGATTCTGAGCCAGTTTGTGGACTGTAATACGATGTATTACGTCGTACAAAGTATTATCCTTCCTCAAAAGACTTAGTGAGGGCTGTACCTTGTGTGTCTCCTACAAGTACTTTATGTGCTCGTGCAGGCGGAAGGGATACTCTGCAGGGTCTAAGTATAATTTTAGTGGAAAAACAAAGAGGCCAGACTTCCGGCCCCAGGTTTTGCAATTAATATCGTATACGAGTACGTCGCAATAGATTGTCTGGCTTACAGCACAATATCGGCGAACCAGAAGTTGCAACATAAAGCATAACGCTTTCTTCTCAACACAAACCGTTGTATTTGAGAAATAGGGAAAAAAGGATAAAGCAAATGCCAGGGGAAAAAAAAGCCAACAAAATTACACCAACAAAATTACACCAACAAAATTACACCAACAAAATTACACCAACGAAAAGTGAGGCAGCCTTTGCAAACAATGAAAACCTGCCTTTTGCTCTCTGCCTACAAAGATTGCGTCAGACTGAGGCGCTGCAGCGCAAAAAGCCACCAACCAGATGCGGCGGCCAGTACGAGGTACGTACGATGTACCTTGTAATACGGCGTCGTATTGCTTACGGAATAATGTATGGTGCATGTCCTTTTGCTGTACTTCATGCGTCGTATTCCTTATTTAGAGCAACTTGCCACAGGCACAGCCCGCCATAACTTGCGCTAGCGAGAAGCTGTTGGCAGCCACTAACCCGCAGGCGCTAGGCCTGGCCATACGACCGACAGGCTGCATTTCATCCAGAGGTACGACGTAGGGGACTAAACTCCACTAACGTGGCTCGATCCAGAACAGTGATAAGAGGAGGCCAGGTACTTCCGCTGGACATGCACTCTGCAATGCCCTGCAAAGTATTACTCCGTACAACGTATCGTATTATCCATACCTCCTTCCCAAGCAGTTGGGGGAATCCACCTTTGGTTTCCACTCAGTCTCGCCCTTTCCCCCTTTCTCAATCGCTGCCATTCTTTCTTTTTTTCATTCCACATACTCTTTCTTACCTCGTCCTCAACTTCCAGCTACAATTCCCACCGGCGCCACCATAGCAACGGTGCCTTCGACGCACCAGGGAATATCCCGTTCTTTTTCTTTTGCCCTTCTCGCCGTCCGCCTCGCCACCACCATCCTCTTTCCTCCAGCATCGCAAAGTCTGCCGAATGTCCTCTTGGTGTCGCTGTGGCGTCGCACACTGCGACAGCCATTAAATAATGCAAAGGAGATAAAAACGACAGTACATCTTGGCTTCTGGTTATTCCTTGGTTGATTCTCGTTTTGGCCTTGACGACGGCTGCGTTTCCGGCTTGTCGATTGTGGTTTGCGATTCTTTGTTCATTTCATCTTTTTTTTTCCGTTTCGTCTCTGCGCCAGTCGCCCGCTTCTTGCTTGGACTTTTCGATTCGCCTCAAGGGGTTTTTACAGGCCGTGTTTACGTTGCTATCGAGTCTTTTAATTTTTCTTTTCTTTTCTTTTGATTTTAGGGGTTTTGTTCTTTTCGCTTCTTGTGCCACCCCGTCGAACTGGCTTTTTCACCAACGGACTCAACGCTGTGGTTGGCAAAGTGACGACTTTTCTCTTTCGTCCTCTTCCTATTTCTGCGCATTTGGTTGTGACACTCCGGTTTTTGCATGCCCGTGCGTGCGGCTGTGAAAGATAGACCACACCAAAAAAGCTGCAGCTCTGCAGAGCCATTCCCGTTCATCCAATCGACTTCTCGCCCACTTGACTGCCTCATTCAGCTGGACTTGTCGTCAGCCACCTCTTCTTCCCCCCACAACATTGACAACCCGTTCTCTTCTGGGCTGTCCCTCTTTCTTCTGGGCTTCCGACCGTCTTCTTCGCCTCCCATGCCGTGAGCCAGTTTGCTTCAATTTTTCGAGTACACTTGCTGCCCTGACGGCTGAACTCCGGACCTTCAAGGAACAATTCGCGAGAGACCAGATCCCGACACCAGCAATTGCCAAACAAACTCGGGCCAATCTGTCCGTTGGTCCCTCCGAAGGGATTTCCCTTCTTACCTCTCCCCCCTTCGCGGTCTTTTCCCCTCCTCTCTTTGCTGCTCTTTCTGGCAGCTAAATCGCCATCATGCTGCGTCCAGCAACGCCGTTGGCGGTGATGCTTTCGGTGGCATTCGTCCTCCTCCTGCTCTCCGTCCTGTCCACACCTCTGATCAAAGCCATCCCACTGGGCTCCTTCCAAGGCATCACATTTGGTGTCTTTGGCTTCTGCAAGGCAGATGGCTCCTGTTCCAGCTTTGAGTTGGGCTATGACACATGTATGTTCTTGTTTTTTTGCCCTGTTCTTTATCTGTCTTTTTTTTGTCTCTGCTAACTCTGGCGCTCCCCCACAGCATCTCTTTTCTCTGCCGATGCCTCGGCCACCTTTGATCTCCCGACATCGGCTCGGACGACACTGTCGACCATTCTGGTGTTGCATCCCGTTGCAGCATTGTTGACCCTCGTGATGCTCATCATGGCCATAGCGGCCCATTTCCACTCCGCGTCTCATTCTATTCGCTATCTGCTCTTCGTCTTCATCGTCAGCATTTTCACCTTTCTGGCCGCCCTCCTAGCCTTTCTTATCGACTTGCTCCTCTTCGTGCCCCACATGGCCTGGGGTTCGTTCATCACGCTCGCCGCTGCTTGTTTGATTGGCCTGAGCAGCATCGTCGCCTGCGCCATGCGCCGCACGCTGGTCAGCCGCAAGTCGCGTCAACGCCGCATCGCTGCCAACGCCGAGATGAGCGGCGAGAACTACTACAATCGCCAAGCCCAGACAGCCGCCTCGGTCGTCCCCGCCAATGATGCGAGCGTTGTTGCCATATCGCAAGTGTCGGCCCCGCGGCAGCCGACGCTTCCCTTTGACAAGAGGGACGACATAAGCAGTGACGAGCAGGTACCGCTGACCAGCGCCCTGACGCCGCAGTCTGCTGAACGCTATTCCATGCAGGGCGTGCCTAACCGTCCCGAGTCCATGGTGATGTCTGGCGCTGCCGGTGTGCCACCACCCATGCGCCCCAACCGTCCGCCATCTGTTCAGCGAGACGCCTATGGCAACCCGTTGCCCTATGGACAGTCTGAAACACCCCCGCCGGATGGCTATGGCATTCGAAGGGGGCCATCTTTTGATCGCATGAACAACTCAGACAACATGAACAACATGAACAGCATGAACAACATGAATAACATGAACAACATGAACGGCATGGACGGCATGAACGGCATGAATAACATGAACATGAACATGCCCCCACCCCAGCGCGGCCGCGGGGGAGGTGGCCCGGGGTACCGTGGCGGTCGTGGAGGCCCTTATGGTCCGCCAATGGGTGGCCGAGGAGGTTACGGCCCGCCGATGCCCGGCCGGGGTGGCTATGGACCATCTGGCTATGGACCTCCTGGACGAGGAGGCTACGGCCCTCCGCCAAACGGACGAGGCAGAGGCTACGGTGGTCCTATGGGCCCGGGTGGCCGGGGAGGATATTCTGGCTATGGCCGAGGTGGTAGGACTCCGCCTCCGCCAGGTTACCAGTACGACCAAGCGTATGGTGGCGGTGGAATGCAAGGTCCGCCTCCTGGCGCACCCCTGACACAAGACTACTATGCAAATTCTTCCGTGCCAAGCCTACCGGGAGGCAGAATGGCCGGCGGCGACAATGTCGGTTATGAGGCGTACAACTCGTCAGTGAGTGAGCTGCCGCGCGCTGAGTCCCCCCCTCCCCTGCCAGGTGTGGACGAGGTGCCCGGGGTGGCCGGCGTTCCTGGCCATGTCGCAGAAATGGACGCCACCACGGCCCTCCCCCAAGAGCCTCGGCAACAGGGGCGGTTTGTCGACGGTGACGACGAAATCGCCGGCATGGTTGGTTTGCAACAAGGCCGGACGCTGCGCGACTCGCCGGAACAGCAGCAAGCAAATACGTGAGTTTTCGTTAATCCTCCATTCTTTCCTCTTTCCTTATATTACTTTTTTCTAAATCATACCTATTAACAGCTTAATCAATAGCCAATACGTCCCGGCTCGAGCCGAATGGAACAGCGCGCAACAACTGGCACCTAGTAACGAACCCGCCGAACGGCGACCGACAACATCGGAGGCATATATTGAAGATGTTGACCCGCGGTTTGCCGAACCCGGGCCAAACCGTCCGCTGCTGCAGCAAAACCAGGCCGCTTCGCAACTGGCGCCACCGCCTCTGCAGGTGCCCCCGAACAACAATAACAACACCTTTGAGGACATTCCGCAGGGGTCAAGGAGCCCAGCCGAGTCCGAGCGGTCGACTTTTACATCTATTTCGCAACGCGGCATCAACCCGCGATGGAACCCTCCGCCGCCGGCTCTGATGCCTGGTTACGGCGGTGCTGGTGGACAAATGATTCCCCGGCGACCTGTACGCGACCCGAACGAGACCCTGCTCAACAGCAACCCCGACTTCTCTCTGCCTAACGCCGGCGGCCGGAGGCGCTCAAGTCCTAGCCGAGGCGGACCTGGTGGTTTCAACAATAGTCGCAGCGGACCCGGACCCGCTGCCGGTGCTGCCGGCGCCGCCGGCTTGATTCCTGGTAGTGCATATCCTGCCATGTAAAACTATTACAACCCTTTTTTCAAGTCTATTTTTGCTTCATTTGCATCCAACCTTGCCTACGAAAAGGTCTTTATAATTTCTGGCCGGATAAAGGGTTTTAAAATAACTGTCCGTCGGACTTCTTGTCATTGTCGGATGCCAGCGAACGAGAGCTGTCCCGATCTATGGCTCTGTTTTTCTGAGGAGACCAAAACTTAGTGATCCGGTTTAGTCTCATTCTCATTTTGTTTTTCTCTCTTCCAATTTTTTTATCGTCGGATGTTGCTCTGGTTTGAGAGGTACTTTTGCATCTGCGGCCATTCTCTTCCCTATGGGAGTGTTACCGTATCTTTTTTTTTTTTTTTTTGGCGATAAATTTTCTGGGTTGTTATTATCTCTTTTGGAGGGGACAGTCATTTTGTGCGACGAGGTGTCCTTTTTTCTTTTACTCTGAGAGCTGCTGCATAGCTCCGTATTTTTCTTTCTTTTTTTCAATGCTTTTTGGGGAGGGTTTTTTTTTCTTCATTATCACAACCTTTATTTTGTGTTTCCTTCAACTTACATATATCCCCATAGCTTTTTTCTGTGGAGTCTGCCATCCAGGTTTTATCTACCTAAAGGCAGGAGATCGTTGGCATTAAGACCACTTTGGCCTTTGAATGGAATTGAAGCGGAAAGTTCATCGCGCGCAATTTTCTTCATCCCCTTACGGGATGCGGATTTAAAATATTAGATCAGAAAATGCAAATTGTATTTGGAAAAAACTAGATTTTTTTCGTATCATCTCGCTTCCATGCGAGTGCTTCATCGTGGTCGCGTCATATAGTTGAAATAGAAAGAAAAAGGAGACAGCCAGTCTTTCCCTGCCCAAACCTGATGAAAACTCTGTACCACTGTCCCGCAAATCCGCTTTTTCAGCTGGGTTTCGTTGTGGCGGCTAGAAAACGAACTCTGTTACAACACGCAACACCAAGTCAAAGCCACCTTCTGCTGTGTCCCTGTTTGCTGATCACCCACTCCTTGCTCCCTCACCTCTCCTTATTCTAACTCCGTGTGCGGACCAAGGCCGTCGTTGGTTGGCCAAAGTTCTCGTTGCTGTCGTAATACCGCTTCAATATAAACAACGCGTGTCAAAGGGTTTTTAGCAAAAGGCAGAACAAAATATTCAGAAAAATCCAGGAAAACTCAGGAGGGATGGGGAAGATTTGGGGAAACTTGGGCAAATGGAGGGGCTATAGCAGAAATGTCACCAAAGATGCAAAGTCGCCGCCAAGCCAGATCAGATGCAAGCTCAAGGTCCAGCGCCAGAGCCCCAAGTCAGAATTGTCGAGTTGTTTTTGTTTCTCCCCCTCTTGCCTTCACGCTTTCGCTGGCGCGATGAACATCTGCTGTCACTCCCGTATTGTGGACATAAAGGAGCGCCGCGATCGTCATTGTCTTGGTCTTCGCCCGTCCGAGAGTCGGTGTCCGAGTCCGCAAAGGGGACCGCTGATGTGTCTTTTTTGGTCGGAGTCGTAGTCGAGGAACTTGCTGCTTCAGATGTGGAGGAGGCGGTCTCCAAAGTCTGTGGGGGTTTTTGCTGCGGTACCGGCCTTCCGTATCCAATCGGCCGCACGACGGCACCTCTGCGTTTTGGGAGCTCTATAATAATACAAGAAAAAGGGGAAGGAGGACACCGCCCCGAAATAATAGTCAGTAAGCCTCTATCGGCCACAGAAAAGGAGAAAAGGGGACGAAACACAATAGTGATGGCATCTATATCTTTTTTACCTCTAGCCGACAGGTCGGAAGGCCGGAAAATCCAAGCATCAGAATCGGCAGCGGTCCTCTGAGATGCTCCGCTAAGGTTCCCGAAGCCTCTGCTTCCAAACCCCAAAGCATATTTAATGTTATTTCCTTGCCCAATTAGCTCATCGGCCGCATTCAGCAATGACGCAGGGCCGTCCTTCTCCGAGTTCGTCAGAGTTGCGTCTTGGTTAGCAGCCAAACGGTTCGCGTTGGACGCTTGGACATCCACATCATGAACGTGGAAATTATGCATGTTGGGTTTAGGAGCGCTTTGGCATGAGCTGACCAGATGGTTGCCGTTGACAGAGGTCTTTGTAGCTTTCTCATTAAACGCGCTAGAAACCTTCAGGCTGCAGCCTGTTGTGACTCCTGCTTGAAGAAATGAAGCGGATTCTGGCCTGGTTGCGTTCAACATGACGTTTGGCACGTTCGTCGTTCTATGTTGTCCGTCAATGAGTGAGCCAGCCTGGGCTGCTGCATAGTACCTTGCAGCAGGAAATTCAGTCGTCGGCAGGGGTACTTGAGTCACATGCCGAGAGGGGGGGTTCTCTCGATCTTGCAAAGGTCCATAGATAATGTCCTTCGCAAGACCTTGAATATCAGTGGACTGTGTTGACGAGCGGTCAGACAGCTTGGCCTGATTGTACGAAACAGGCAACCCAGGAGGCAGCCGTATTGAGAGTGGAACAGTATTAGGACCCTGTTCAACCTTGGTGCTGTTGGTGGCAGGCAACATGCCAAAACCAGACGTCTCCAAAGGCAGATTTGCGTAGTCAATTGTAGAAGTATCAGCAGAATTGTCAGAACTGGTTTCAGGTGTCACGAATTGAAATGCACCAGGTTGTGTCGATTTTGTCGCCAGTGGTAGGTGTTCATTCCCTGGTAACACTGAGTAATCCTTTAAAGCATTTCCGTTATTTTTGTTTGTAGAAGACTGAAAACAGGGCACTTCACCAGTCACAGCAAGTTTGGTTTGGCTCCGACTCATGCTTAACCACAACTGCTCAATTTGTTCACGGCTCAGCTGTGCCAACCAGTCTGTTTGGCTAGACGCTGTGCTTCTCGGATCGTTAACCGCTTGATGCTGTTGTGCTTCTTTTCGGCAATGAAAGCTAGCGTCTTCCACAGCCGACGTCGGTTGTGCTGCAGGTGTCGTGGCCATTGACAAAGCGACATTTGGATGAAGTCCCACTCGCATTGATGGTGGGAGAATAGACAATGTCGACACCGGTAGAGAGGACATATTCTCATCCTTTATTGCGACGACCTCTTCAGGAATGCTGCCATCCGGCAACAGGACGTTTTTGCATCCGTCAGCACAGCCCTGTCTGGAAGTGCGTCTTCTTATCTGTTAGCATTTTTCCACGGAGCGGGAATTTAATCGAAGACTTCTCGACACTGGGGGCTCTGCTCACTTTTGTGAACTGTCCGAAGAAGGAGCAGCAACTTTGTCTGTGGCAGTAAAATCTGGGAGACGGGAGAACGCAGCTTCGACGATTGCAACACCAAGTTTGTACTCTTCTGCCGCCGAGAGTTGACTTATTTCCATGCCTTGAGCTTTGGTTTGTCCAAAATTAAGCTGATTTCCTGAACAGTAGTCGTAGTGTCCAGTTATATGAGTCAAGTTGTCTTGTGTATGAATCCTGTTCTCTTCAGTGCCGTTGTGATTGGATCCAATAAGTGCTTTTTCTTTGATTGGACTACTACTATCGCTGCGAACGGCATGGTTCGGCCGTGTCTGTCTAGCTGACTCCATTGCAGCCCCTGAAGACGGCAAGAATGAAGGTGAAGATGGATCGAGGAGTTTTTTGCTGGAATATGTCTGCGCCAAGGCTGAAGAAATGTGAGCCTGCCGCTGGGTAAGTACTGTCTCTGGGCCGTTTGTCCCATCTTGCACATTCAGAAGCGGGTATGCCAAGCTCTTTGAATATAGAGAGAAATCGTTACTGTTGCAACTGGAATAAGCGGGATGCGGAATTCCAGAGTAAGCTAGTGCTGTATGTCCAGGACTAAGGCATTCGACAATTTGCAGCTTCTGGGCCTCTCCTGTTAAAAAGGGGGTGAAATGACCGTTACTACCCATGGTGCCACCTGTGGTACCAACCGTGGTATAGTAAACGACAGGCCCGGGGTAAGAGAGGTTTGAAGATGTTACAATTTCTGCCCAGTTCCTAGCTTGTCTTTCGGGAAGTGCAGCACTTGAGTTGTGCTGTCCCA
The DNA here is from genome assembly GCA_019925385.1 of Raffaelea deltoideospora. Lineage (NCBI taxonomy): Eukaryota > Fungi > Ascomycota > Sordariomycetes > Ophiostomatales > Ophiostomataceae > Raffaelea > Raffaelea deltoideospora. The sequence goes on along the minus strand of JADHKP010000004.1, from coordinate 202,537 downwards.
GTGGGGTCTCCAAGCTGGAAAAGATAGCCATTTCGGACATATTTGACGTATCAAACGCTCTTGGTTGGCGCCGTAGACGAGACCCATACCGCGACGGAGCGTGGACTGGACGTTGCGGTAATCTGTATGGAGAACCAAACGTGTTAAGGCCCAGCCCTTGCGTGCCGGAACTTCCCCTAAAATGAACAGGAAAAGGAATCTGTCAGAACCGTCTTTTATATAATAAAATATAGCCAAAGAAACACCAGTAATTCGAAGACCCAGTCAGAATTTATATAAAAAACCAATGACACAAAACATTTCGTTGTAAAGCACACCACTGTAGATGTAGAATCGGGTGCTGTGATCTCTCTTTTTTCAGATAAGATATGATATCTGGGAACACGTTGTCTTCTCCCTTTTTCCTTTCTGTTTTGATTCTTTTTTTTTAAACCGGTGTCCCGCCAGCCCTGCCTCTGACAATAAAAAAATCAAAAATCGAAAGAGCTTGATACAATCTTCAAAAAAGTATACAGCATAACCCACAACGCTCCTTACCAGTTTTGTGCAGTGGGAACAGGTGTCAACGAGACAAGTCCATGGTATATATCATGCTCATTTGCAACTGAAGGTCTCTGTTCCGAGTTGTACTGGTTGACATCCTGGATTTTTGACTGAGACGTAAAAACCCCATAGGGCAACATGATACTTTCTTCGCCCTTACTGTTGTCCATTTTGATTGCAGAGAGCAAGAAATCCTTTATAAAAACGGGAAATCGAGATAAAACCTAAGAAAGCAACTCAACCCAGCACAAATTCCACGCAAGAAAGCTAAAGCCAAAAGAATATGGAAGTAACAAGTTGAAATGAGCAGAAGAAGTAAGGTCAAATCCACAAGAGAATATAAAAGAAGAGAAAAATAAGCCAAGGTGAAGTAAGTTAGAGGGGCAAAGTGAACATTAAAAAAAGAAAAGAAAGAGACGTCTTCAGTGAAATTTCTTTGAGGAGTGCAATGGACAAATATGCAATAGGAAAGAAGAGGAGGGGGGGTAAACAATATCGTTATCTTTGCATCTATCCACTGCCTTGAAATGCAGGCATGACACGCTGAGACAAGAGGAGAAAAAGAAGGAAGGAGCAAAGGGGACTTGTTGACGGCCGGCAGAGAGGAGCGGAGATGAAGGAATAGGTCACTGAAACCGTTAAGATAACACGTGGTGCTAGTAATGTATTCTGGCCGAGGAAAAACCAGATTCACACGACGCAATGATGATACTGAAGACAACAAAAACAATAGCAATAAATTGCACCAACAACTGTCTCTCATTATACGTTTTAAGAACCTCATCACTTGAAGGCAATTTATTCATTTGCTTGAATTTCTTGACTTGACGGGTAGAGCGAATTGTCAGATGCCCATTTGACAAAAAACTGTGTATCAACTTCAAAACAAACTGAGATTTCCGAAACTTCGACCTCATTGACAAGTGAATTAAACGTAATTAATGAGGAAGTGAGGGCGTCAAAAATCAACACACAGGATAATACCCATCGTGGACTGTCTTCACTCGCAAGAGTGAAGCAATCGCACCGTGTCACACTATCAGACAAGGCATGCATGGTTTAAGGACCCATTGTGGCCTGAGAATCTTAGCTCCATATCATAAATGCCATTTACCATTCACACCATTTCCGGAGGATTAAGGATTGCTCGAAGAGGCCCTGCAAATTCGTAGGCTAATAAACCTTTAGTTTTTTCTCCAGGCACTTGCAGTTTCTTGACATCCGTATCAATTTCTGGACATTTTGCCATCCTTCCGACCTTGTGTAACATGATTTCGTGAAAATCACCACACCTTGAATTACTTTTCTTAACTGGGTCCCTGTGGCCCTTTACTTATTTGGTATTTCGTTGCGTCGTCACTCGACCTAGTGCTTCACTTGGAGACCAATCGACTCACTTGAGGCCATGATCTGTTGCTCGCTATGTCTTTAAGGCAAGCTTTTACCAGCTATAGCTCTTGTAGACAGTTCAGGAGTTCAGCAGCCTGCCACAATAATAGACACAATCTGAAATACTTGACTTGATGGGCTTCAGCATGCGTCTGATGTAGTCCAAAGTACATGTGATAGATCACGTGATAAACTCGAGGGCTCGAAGTAAGGAACCAAACACACCCCAAATACCCTCTTCGTATCTTTTGGTAACTGCTGATGTAGCAAATAAGGAGTAAACCAAATGAAATGCGCCTGTCAGTCAGTCCATAGTGCGAGGTTTTCAGGTGTCGAGAAAAACAGTGGTTTTTGTCGTTTGAAGTACGCGTGAGGGTCAGCGTGTCCTGAGACCCACTTTTTGTTGTTGCCTCAGGCATTGTATAAGGAGGGCTGTCCCTTGTGGGAAAGGGGAATCTGGCAACGTCGCGATAATAATATCCCACTTTCCACAAAAGTCGGGGGCCCTTTTTTCAACCACCAACATCAACCCCGAGTCATTCCTCAATCCCATCGATTGCCCACAATGAATTACGGCAAAAGGGATGAGGATGCCGATGGCAGCCTTGTGCGGGTTGATCGCACGCAGGTGTTTCAAGAAGGTTTGTTGTGAAGATGTCCATGTCTCCTTAGATGCTCCTCTCACCGATACTATTGTATCCGTCTTGCCTGAGCAGTTCGACAACCTCCTTTATGGGGCGTCAATCTTTAAAAATAAGGGGGATTTTTATGGGACAAGCAAGCGGCAGTCTGCTGATACTTGAATACAGCTCGGTTGTTTAACTCTTCACCCATCCAGCCACGACAATGCCGCATTCTTCTCACGAAAATTGCTCTCCTCCTGTATACAGGGGAGAAGTTCCCAACCAACGAGGCCACAACTCTTTTTTTTGGCATCTCCAAGCTCTTCCAGAACAAGGACCCAAGCTTGCGCCAAATGGTCCACCTTGTCATCAAGGAGTTGGCCCACTCTGCCGAAGACATCATCATGGTGACTAGCACGATCATGAAGGACACTGGCGGCAGCGGCGACTTCATCTACCGGCCCAATGCCATCCGGGCGCTGTGCCGGATTATAGACGTGAGTTATTCCTCTCCAGGTGGTTGTGGCTTTGTTGTTTTGTATGCAGTTGGGTGGGACGTGTGTGTTGTATGCTTTTGCTGCGGTGACTCTGGGGTTTGTGCTCGTGTGCCTGGTGTTCCGGTTGGTACTGCAAAGCGATGACGGCTGCTGACGGGAACTTCACCGCATGTAGGCATCAACGGTGCAGTCCATTGAACGCGTGATGAAGACGGCCATTGTTGATAGGAACTCGTCGGTTTCCTCGGCCGCCCTGATTTCGTCGTATCACTTGCTTCCGATTGCGCGAGATGTTGTGCGGCGCTGGCAGAGCGAGACGCAAGAGGCGGCTGCCAACACCAAATCGTCTGGCACGTTCTCTTTTGGTTTTTCGTCGTCGGGGGCGGCGATACCGGTCAACAGCTCCACTATGACCCAGTACCACGCGATTGGGCTGCTTTATCAGATGCGGATGCACGACAAGATGGCGCTGGTCAAAATGGTCAAGCAGTTCGGGGTGGCGGGAGCGGTCAAGAGCCCGGCGGCAGTGGTGCTGCTGGTGCGGCTGGCGGCGCAGCTGGCTGAGGAGGACCCGACGCTGCGGCCGTCGATGGTGCAGTTGCTGGACGGATGGCTACGCCACAAGAGCGAGATGGTCAACTTTGAGGCAGCCAAGGCGATCTGCGACCTGCGCGACGTGACGGACGCGGAGGTGTCGCAGGCGGTGCACGTGCTGCAGCTGTTTTTGACGTCGCCGCGCTCGGTGACCAAGTTTGCGGCGCTGCGCATTCTGCACAACTTTGCGTCGTTCAAGCCGCAGGCGGTGCACGTGTGCAATCCGGACATCGAACTGCTCATCTCCAACAGCAACCGGTCGATTGCCACGTTTGCCATCACGACGCTGCTCAAGACGGGCAACGAGGCGAGCGTGGACCGGCTGATGAAGCAGATCAGCGGATTCATGTCGGAGATCACGGACGAGTTCAAGATTACGATTGTCGAGGCCATCCGCACGCTGTGTCTCAAGTTCCCCAGCAAGCAGGCAGGCATGCTGACGTTCCTGAGCGGCATCCTGCGCGACGAGGGCGGCTACGAGTTCAAGCGGGCGGTGGTGGAGAGCATGTTCGATCTGATCAAGTTTGTGCCTGATTCCAAGGAGGACGCGCTGGCGCATTTGTGCGAGTTTATTGAGGACTGCGAGTTCACGAAGCTGGCAGTGCGCATTCTGCACCTGCTTGGCGTTGAGGGCCCGAAGACGTCGCAGCCGACCAAGTACATCCGCTACATCTACAACCGGGTGGTCCTCGAGAACGCGGTTATCCGTGCTGCCGCTGTGACGGCTCTGGCCAAGTTTGGCGTAGGGCAGAAGGATCCCGAGGTCAAGAAGAGCGTGCAAGTGCTGCTGTCGCGCTGTCTGGACGATGTCGATGACGAGGTGCGCGACCGGGCCACCCTCAACCTGCGGCTGATGAACGAACCGGATGAGTTGGCCGAGCGGTTTGTCAAGAATGGTATTTTGTCCCCCTCCCCCCCCC